>JAXQQM020066579.1:0-67321 GCA_034641835.2 Pinus albicaulis
CACTCTTTGTAATAAAAAAACGCTCCCGGATTGACATATTAATGTGAGGTAATTAGAGGTGAAAGAGACCCTTTTTATAGCTCTACCACATGTTCATTATGGTGTCATGTCCTTACGTGGGTTTGGATTACAAATGGTGTGCCAACATGCTCTTCACACAGGATGAGCCATCAGATGCTAGAGGTAACATTAGTGTTTTCTTTAAATAGACTAGACGGGTATAAAATTTCTTTATTGAAAAAGAGATAAAACTACTATAGAAAAATAGGAATAACCTTATGCATGTAGCCTGATATAATAGGCGCAGAGGACAACACAAAATCTATAACTGATATGAAATATAATCAATAACATTATATATACAATTCATAAACTAAAATGTTGAAGAATCACGCAGAGTCCGAAACTACCAAATAACTAATACAGAACATATATGAAGGCTCTTCATGGGAGCTACATTTCATATATATATATATTTCCGCTAAAGAGGAAGGTTACATTCCAAAACCTCTAGAAAATGGGATACGAAGATAAAACTATATATAGGTAAAATCGAACTGTTCACTGTAAACATATGACTATCATCTAAGCCCGTTCAATCGAGGAATCCATTATCATTCTACATATAAATATACAACAAAAGCCTATAAGTGTTCATTTGCGCGACACCCTTAAATAGAAACAAATAAAGTAAGTGGAATGATGGCGTCTGGAGCCTTAAAAGGCTAGTGGCTGAAAACCCTTCAAATTTTACATAACACCAAAGAATGGGAATGGAGAACCCTACTTTAGAACAATCAATTCCTTGCGGTAATAGATGCAAATACTTGTTAAAAGAAATAACAGTGACGGTTCAAAATATGGAGTCACTTAGAACAAATGCTCAAAGAAAAATTTGGGAATCCTGTATAGATGTCCAGGGTATGGATTGCCTACATCAAAGAAGGAAATTGTAACTAATTAGTACATGAAACCCTTAAAATCTAGTTGCAAATGTAAAGATGAAAGATAGGAAAAGGGGAACAAGCTACTATTACTTGGTCTGGAATCCTCGTCAGCTCAGAAAACTAAAAACCCTGTAATAAAGGAGTTTACAAAAGAGTTAGGAGGAGCTCCAAGAAAGAAGACCAATTCAACAAGAGACAGAAATGTATTTCCAAAGATAAATATAAGCCATGAGAAAATAATTTGCATAGAGAAATAGGTTCACTTGGATAGGGAGAACGGAAGCCACATCTGAGGAGAAAGAAGCACACGAGTCTCGACGCATGTATTCAAACCTGGGGAAATTATTTCCCAAAAAAATTACTGTTTGCAGCAAACGTTGAATGTTTCGTGGATGGCAGAGAACCACCATTACAACTTGTGATAAACCAAAATGAGGGAAGTTAATTAAATCACCAGGAAACATAAAAAACTTTGTTGGAATGAAATGAAAATTCCATGGTTACCCTTGCGAGGATTAAATTACCTATTGGTACATCCATGGCAAGAAAAAATTGTTGTCGGAGGACTGTCTATGGCATGAATGATCTAGGTGGATATCAGTGGCCACCCACCTATTCCATTTGGACCAGTACCATCAATTCTCATAGCTTTTCACATTCAGCACAACTTGTTATTTTTAGCAAGTTTTCCGGTCATCCACTCCCAAAGTCATTTTGGGGCCTTAATGATCCAAGTGGATATTGGTGGCCACCCACATATTCCATTTTAAACCCCATAATCATTTCTTTTAGTTTTTAAGTTACAACACAACTTACTATTTTTAGCAGTTTTTTAGGTCCTGAACATCCGGAGCCGTTTTGAGGCCCTAAACGATGTTTTTTGGGCATCGTTCATCCGAAAAATATGATTTTGTTCCAAAACCAATATATGCAACAATATTTGTAGTCCTTAGATAGATATTTATAACGATGTACCATACGGGTCAAATGGAGATCGTGTGCCGAAGTTATGTCCCCGAGAAGTTGAAACACCAGTTTACCCAAATGGGCCCATAGTTTTGGCGCTTCATCTCCTAGGATTAGGTATTTGGACGTTTAGACTTCTCCATTATTTCTTAATAATAAATATACCCTTGAGGCTCATTGTAACTCAGTTCAGGGGCCTCTAGCCGCCACATCTCTTCTTAGAGATAAGCTACTAGTGCCCTAGCTAGTTTATTTCCTTTCTACCTCTAAGCAAATTTCAATTCTTTGATATTAATGAAATGAAGTGTTATTTCCATTGCATATTTGTATTTATGGTTATATGTGTATTCTATTGCACTCCCGCAAAAATCTGGATCAATGGTATCACAACAGTCTTCTCTTTCTCTGTTTTTCTTTGCATGTCCCCAACACTGTCAGGGTATAAGAAGTTAGGGCTCGATCTGGTTGAACCCTTGCAAGATCAGCCTTGCAAACCCCAACGATCTCACATGGTGGAAGAAAAGAAAGACGAGGGAGTAGGATATCCTATAAAAATATTGCTAGAGGAGGCCCTTGAGAAACATAGGAACGCGATGATGGATAATGTTTATAAGATACTCAAACAACTACTCACCTATGCCGCATCTGCATCCACCAGCCACTATGGAGGCACCACTCCCTTCAAGGTATAGGGAAACTCTTACATTCCTAGATTTGAAGGCCAAACAGATGCATATGCCATAGATAGATGGTTAAATTTGTTGGAAGGGTATTTCTCACTCCATGATTTCTGTGACCGAGAAAATATTGTTTTTGCACTCCTCAAAGTCGCCCCCCATGTCAAATATTGGTGGGAAACGTACTGTGAGCAAGAGGAAGAAGGGGAACCCTATCTGTTCTCGACCACATACACTTGCAATTTGTTTCGAGATGACATCAAGGAACAATATTATCCCGTCAGGAGCTATGAGGACAAATACATCCAATGGACCACACGATGGCAACAAAGGGATCAAGATGTGCACAAACTGACAAATTTGTTGCATACCCTACGGACAAAGTTGGGTATTATACATTCAGAGGGAAATTTTGTGCTCAAGTACTGCAGCTATTTGCACAGACACATTCAAGAGGAAATGGAGTTCCTTGACATTATATTGCTTGGCACATCATATCACTATGCTGCCAACATCAAGCATAAATTTAAGCAGAAGAAGCGAGACTTTGGATCTGCAAATCCAAATGGTTCTCCTAAACCGAAGAACAAGGGGCAAGGAAAAAGGTGTACGACTCAAAAAAACACCAAAAATAAAAATAAGGACATAGGGAAGTGGTTTGAATTTCATAACAACCCCATTCACAGCACAAACGAGTGTCGGGCCAAAGAGTCATTGGTGGTCGAACTAAAGGAACTAGAATCAGATTCATTTTCTGATCTTGAGTTAGAAACAAAAAAAGGCAATGAAAAAGGGAAGCAGATCATTGATGTGGATCTAAGTGCCATTTTTTCCACCACCAAGATCCAGAGAGATGATCCAGAGGATCCAGAGGAGGGGGAGCACCTCTTCCATTCGCAGATGTGGGTGAAGGGTTCTCTGCCGCAATTTATTGTCGATTAAGGAAGCCAAAAGAACCTCATTTCAGAAGAGGTCATGAAGCAGCCTGGCCTACCAACCATAGCACACCCATAGCCATATACCATTAGGTGGCTCCACCCAGGGAGAGATCTCCGTGTCCGCCAGCAGTTCTGCCTTCCGTACAGTATCAAGCCATTCAGAGATGAGGTATTGTGTGATGTTGCTCCTCTTGATGTAGTTGATGTATTATTAGGCCAACCATACTTGTGGAGGCGACATGCTATGTATGAGTCTAGGCCTGGTGCTATTGTTATTATTTTTCTAAATAGCTTGTACAGGATACCAGAGGTACTACCGCCTCATGTCATCTCTTTGACTACTACAAAACAATCTAGTAAGATTTTTTCCCAAACCAAGAAATTTATTTTCCTTACAAATCACTCACAGGGAAAGAATAATATTGTGGCCACAACCTCGAAACAGGGCTCCTTTGCATGGCTGTAGTATATGAAAAAATTCATGGATGAATATGAGCCAGAGGTTCCTCTACACTGTCAGCACAAGCACTCCATTGATCTGACTCCCAACACACCACCGTCTGATGTTGCCATACATCCTGCAACTACACATAAAAAATCCATGCATGTACTATCTAAGGCTGATAAAGAAACCAAATTTACTAAACACATCCAGCATGTCCACTCGCAGGTCGATGAAATCTTGAACAAATCTAATACCTAGTTCAACAAAAATTGCCTCATCTCATGGACGATCTCAATGCAATGGGGACCATTTCTTCCTAAGGAGGGATGAATGATCTAGGTGGATATTGGTGACCACCCACCTATTCCATTTGGATGAGCACCATCAATTCTTGCAACTTTTCACATTCAGCACAACTTACTATTTTTAATAGATTTTCGAGTCCTCCACACCCGGAGCCATTTTGAGGCCTTAATGATCTAGGTGGATATTGGTGGCCACCCACCTATTCCATTTGAACCCCCAAATTAGTTCTTTCAGTTTTTAAGTTACAACACAACTAACTAATTTAGGATTTTTCGGGCCCTGAACTTCCAGAGCCATTTTAAGGCCCTAAACAAGGTTTTTTAGGCATCGTTTGTCCGGAAAATATGAATCTATTTCAAAATCGATATTTGCAGGAAAAATTTCATTCCTCCAATTAGTATTTCTAACGCTGTATCATACGCGTCAAATGAATATCGTATGCCGAAGTTACGTCCCCGAGAAGTTGAAACACCAATTTACCCAAATGAGGCCCATAGTTTTGGCGCTTCATCTCTTAGGGTTAGGTTTTGGACGTTTAGAGTTATCCATTCTTTCTCAATAATAAATAGGCCCTCAAGCCTCATTGTAACTTAGTTCATAGGCCTGTAGCCATCACATCTCTTCTCAGAGATAAGCTACATGTGCCCTAGCTAGTTTATTTCCATTTTTTCTATAAGAAAATTTCATTTCTTTGATATTAATGAAATGAAGTGTTATTTTTGCTGCATCTTTGTATTTATGGTTATATGTGTATTAGTTTGCATTCCTGCATAAATTTGGATTAGGGATAGAGCAAGGATCATGGAGGAGTTGCAGAGGAAACACCGACAGAGCAAGGTTTATAGTGGAGTTACAGATGAGAGGTTGGGAGGGCAAGGAATGCCAAAACAAAAGGAAGTTATGGTTTCGAGGAGGAGCTCATTACCCTAGAATGGGTACTACAAAGATCTCATCCTTAGATCTTGCAACCCTAAGATCCGACGGCAAACATCTGTGAAAGTGTCGCCCTGAAAAACCAAATCCCCATGCAAGTACAATACATCAAATCTAACTAATAAATTTTTAACTCTAAATGAGATTTAATAACCATGGATAAGATCAATAAACTGGTTCTCAATTATGCCATGTTGGTACCAATGTCTAACACATTAATCATCGGTATCTCATGCATTAAAAAAGAGAAGCCTCAATCAAATGTAATCCAGCTAATTACAATGACTCGATATAACTCATTTGCTGAGGAGAAAACCAAGTTGTGGGATGACATGAATACTCGTAATATATGGTATAGGCAGAGATAGGATTAAATTCATTTTACATCCATAATCTAGTCTAAATTTAGGTAACAAAGGTTAAATTTAATTTTCTTTTTGTATTTACTGTGTTGCATGTTACATGTACCTAGCATGGGAGTGACTTGTTTATCATCTATTGACCCGCCAACTTCACCTATCGGAAAATATGATCAAGAATCAAATTCAACAGCCCTAGCTTGAGAATTCTCCAACAACATAAGCCATCTACAAATTTTTCCTTAGAAAGAAAAGGTTGTTTACTGGGTACTTAAGGGGAGGTAAAAAACTTGAATGAACCACCAATAATATAGCTACAAAACTTATGTTTCGAGTACACCATTGGGAGGGCTCTACGGTAAGTTGTAGTATAGTTATTTTTTGTCATGGAATGTTTTATGCTAGAAAAGGAGATTGGGTGATAAGGTTACCATCTCTAGGATGAGCCAAAACAAATCCAAAATAAATTCTTTATGCTTCAATACAAACATGAAATTTCTTGTTCTAATTTGGATAAACCAAGATTGGTGTGCTTGCTAGATTTTCCTTTCAAAAGTTGAAGGGAACTCACATTCGTCACACCTTAAAGCCTTCAAATTTATTCAAAAACTTATCTAGTGGTGTAACGATCATGGAATAGTTACAGATGTACCTGTGGTAATATCATATGTGGATAAGGGTTGACCTTAATTGCTTAGCACTCATCAATGAACGAATATTCAAGGTTAAAATGACCTTGGTAGGATCAAAGCACACGCTTTGCAAAATGCCCCTCTTGATCATAATTGTAGCAACACATCATAGTCATGCCTCGTCTTCTACCACCCATTGTTCCTCCACTTCCTTGTACTCAAGGAGCTTAATTGATCCTATACAAAAAATTATCCAATCATTCAGCGAGGGTGTCTAATGTTCTACATTGATCGGTATGGTGAGTTGGCAAACCACAAAACTATAGTTCTTTAATATTATGTGTAATTTTTTTCAAAATAAATTAGATATTATTTTTTACGTGATAGTTAAGATTTTCAGATTTTGTGTTTATTATTAAAATTTTAATCTTTATACCAATTATCCTTCATCTACCTACTTTCGCACAAGTTCTCCTAGCCAGAAATAATTAATTTTCTCTTATATATATATATATATATATATATATATATAGGATCACAAAGTTTTTTTCAATTAGTGGACAAAAGAAGTGTACTCTTTTGAAAAGACGTCTAAAAAAATTACAAGTGAAAAATTGTGAATGGTGACATCTTTTTTTCTCATTAAATATTTTCTTTCAACCAAACTAAATCACTTGATGTTTCGTCCAATTAATGATTACATTTTAAGTGAACTCAATGAGAGGAATGGTAGCAAAACATAATTGTTGAACTCCTTTCTCACAAATATTATTTCCCACTTCAAACAAAAATATTTCATCATAAATATTATTTCACACTTACCATTGTGCCAAAATTCTTCCTCACGAATAGAATTCCACACTTTGTTTTATGTGTTATTTATATAAATAGAAAGAGAAATGATTTTTCATTAGAGACATTAGGAAAACTTAGATTAAACTTTTTGTAAATGTTATGTTAAATTAAATAGGTTAATTTTTTTTGTAAATGTAAAATATGCTAAATGTTAAACATTACATGTTTATGTTTAGGTTTAAATTTTTACTTGTGATATACCCCCATAAATATTACATGTTTAAGCTTAAATCTACATTTAAATTTCCATTTCCATTACCATTTACAGTTACCCCATATATGTTAAATGTTTACATTTGTGTTTACATTCATGTTTACTTTTTTACTTGAGATATACCCCTATACATGTTAAATATTTACTAGTTTACATGTTTATGGTTTATGTGAGATCTATGTAATACATGTTAAATGTTTACAGGTTTACATGTCTAAGTTTACATGTTTATGTTTACATGTGTTTATGAGTTTACATGAGATATATCCCCCATACATGTTAAATGTTTCGGTTTTCATGTTTAAGGGTTTATGTTTAAGTTTACATGTTTACCTCTTTACTTGAAATCTACCCCCATACATGTTAAATGTTTACGGGTTTACATGTTTACTATTACATGTTTATGGTTACATATTTATATTTACATGTTTATGTTTACATCTTTACGGGTACCCTAATACATGTTAAATGTTTACAAGTTTACATGTTTACTTTTACATGTCTATGGGTTTACATGAGATCTACCCCATACAAGTTAGATGTTTAGGTTTACATGTTTACTGGTTTATATGTTTAAGTTACATGTTTATGGGTTTACATGTTTAAGTTTAAATTTTTTTACCCCATACTCCGTTAAAAGTTAAACACAAGAATAGTCCAATATTGTTAATATTTTCCGATGTATGTAAGAAAACTTATTTTTCCTATGTATGCAAGAAAACACCTTTTTTAAGTATTAACAATATTAATAGATTTTTTTTTTAAATGGTTTATTTATGATATTTTTAAACCTTAAAAGGTTGATAAGATTTATGGCATCGATTAATTGTGACCCTCTTAACACACACACACACACACACACACACATATATATATAACCAAATAAAATCACTTGATTTTTTACTAATTAAATATTTTCATTTTACCGAACCAAATTTGGTGTGGATTTAAAAGTGGGAAAACAAAAATTAAGTAACAAAGTTCTTTAAATTAATTTAAATCTAATTATTTTGGGGTTGCTATTTAATTTTATGTGCATATTTTTTCAAAATAAATTAGATATTAATTTCTAAGTAATAGTTGAGATTTTGAGATTTTGTGTGTATTATTAAAATTTTGAACTTAACACAAATTATCCTTGATCCACACACTGTAACACAAGTTCTCCCAGTAAAAAATAATTCGTTTCCTGATTTATTTTCTGTGTGGTAAGGGAATTTGTGGCAATGATAATGTACCTAGCATGGGAGTGACGTGTTTATCATTTATTGACCCCCCAACTTCACCCTATTCTACCCAAGAAAGATGATCAGGACCCACATTCAACTTTCTTGACTTGACAATTACTTTAAATTTGAACTCATGGAACAAAAATATCCATCTGCAAATTCTTCCTTAGAAGAACAACTTTGTTAACTAGGTACTTTAGGGCAGAATGATCAATAAAAAAACTTGAATGGGCCGTCGAGAAGTAGCGACAAAACATATGTTATGAGTACACCATTGTGAGGGCTTTGCTCTTAGTTGTGATATATTTATTTTCTATCATGGAAAGTTTTATGTTGGAAAAGTAGATTGGATGATCAAGGCTACCATCTGTAGGATGAGTCCAAATAACTCCAAAATCAATTATTTGTGCTTCGATACAGACATGAAATTTCTTGTTCCAATTTGGATAAACCAAGATTGGTGGGTTTTAAACCTTTTCCTTTAGTGCAGTGAAGGCAACTTCACATTTGAAACACTAGGTAAACCCTTCAAATTTATTCATAAACTTTTCTAGCGTTGTAATGATAGAGGAATAGTTTGGGATGAACCTGTGGTAATATCATGTGTGGCTCACAGTTGGCCTCGGGTACTTAAAAATCATCACTGAAGGCATATTCAAGGCTACAACGACCTTGGTAAGACCAAAGCACACCCCATGTGACATGCCCCTTTTGATCGCAATTGTAGCAATGGATCAAAGTAGTTGCTAGTCTGATACTAGCCATTGTTCATCTACCTCCTCACCCTCAAGGAGCTTAATTGATCCTTACATATGAAGAATGATCCAATCGATAAACGATAATGTCTAATTCTCTACATTGATCGGTATGGTGAGCTGGCGAACAAAAAAAATAATAAAAAACATTGGTTGGAACATTTGAATACTTTTTTGAAGTCCTGCATATTTCGCATTATACATTTTTGGTTTGTAATCTGTTGATTAGCAAAGGAATGAAATTATGTGCACTGTCTATATATATCTTGTGTACCAACCTGCATATCCCCAATGATAGGAAAAGAAGTGAAAGGCCCTGCAAGTATGGAGAGAGTGCTTTGGTGTTGTACTCTTGGGCACTCCATGGCATGATGTCCCTCAATCTGGTAGTTGGTACACCATATGTGTTGATATAATGTCGTCCCAAGTACATATCCCTTAGATTATTTGTCAAATCAATGATTTAATGCTACGGTACTATGAGAGTGGGGTCATCGCCAATTGTTCCTCTTCGATTTTCATCTCAGTATGCTTCCATAGCCTTAATTCGAGTTGACTATTCTAGGGTGTCTTACAGAGTATCACACTTTTTTTTAGTGGGTGTCATCCAAGTAAGTTGAAATAAAACTTTGATGAACCAATCTTGCTTATGATTGGGGTCGATAGGGTAGCTCAGCTTAAAATCATCATCCTTAAATCCTTACATCATCTTGTAGGAAGGTTGCACTTTCCTCTACTTGATTTCCCATAGTTCACATAGCCCCTACTAATCAGTCTTACGTGGTTTAAAATATTGAAAAAACTCCCTCCAGACTTTGTCTACATCTAATTTTTCTACAATATGCACAACTTGATGAACCATCTCAGTGCTTTATCTCAAGCAATAGTCTAAATTTTAATAAGGTTTGTATCAATTAGAGTTTAGCAAGAACTCCATATGTTCTCACACATGAACTAATGTTGTTCGACATCCTCATACCCTTTCCCAAAGAATTCATAATATCAAGTATAGGATCCTACCATGTTGCCGACAATCCACAGTTTACCTGGTTGAATGAGTATGAATCATTGTGAAATTGGTTGGGATGATTCTTGGAGACCCAAACTACAATTACTATTTATACCACTAGAGGACCTATATAATATTAATTATCATAGATAAAACCTAACCTAAGTTATATCGAGTCATTTTAATTAGTGGAAAAAAGAAGTGTACTCTTTTGAAAATACGTCAAAACATTTTTTTCAATTAGTGGACAAAGGAAGTGTACTCTTTTGAAAAGACGTCTAAAAAAATTACGAGTGAAAAATTGTGAATGGTGACATATTTTTTTCTCATTAAATATTTTCTTTCAACCAAACTAAATCACTTGATGTTTCATCCAATTCAATATTACATTTTAAGTGAACTAAATCAGAGAAATTGTAGCAAAACATAATTGCTGAATTCCTTTCTCACAAATATTATTTCCCACTTCAAACAAAAATTTTTCATTATAAATATTATTTCACACTTACCATTGTGCCAAAATGCGTCCTCACGAATAGAATCCCACACTATTTTTTATGTGTTATTTATATAAATAGAAAGAGAAGTGATTTTTCATTAGGGACATTAGAAAAACTTAGATTAAACTTTTTGTAAATGTTAGGTTAAATTAAATAGGTTAATTTTTTTGTAAATGTTAAATATTCTAAATGTTAAACATTACAGGTTTATGTTTACGTTTAATTTTTTACTTGAGATGTACCCCCATAAATATTACATGTTTAAGCTTAAATCTACATTTAAATTTCCATTTCCATTTCCATTTACAGTTACCCCATATATGTTAAATGTTTACATTTGTGTTTACATTCATGTTTACTTTTTTACTTGAGATATACCCCCATACATGTTAAATATTTACTCATTTACATGTTTATGGTTTACGTGAGATCTATCTAATACATGTTAAATGTTTACAGGTTTACATGTCTAAGTTTACATGTTTATGTTTACATGTGTTTACGAGTTTACATGAGATATATCCCCCATACATGTTAAATGTTTATGGGTTTACATGTTTACTATTACATGTTTACGGGTACCCTAATACATGTTAAATGTTTACAAGTTTACATGTTTACTTTTACATGTATATGGGTTTACATGAGATGTACCCCATACAAGTTAGATGTTTAGGTTTACATGTTTAAGTTTAAATTTTTTTACCCCATACTCCGTTAAATGTTAAACACAAGCATAGTCCAATATTGTTAATATTTTCCGATGTATGTAAGAAAACTTATTTTTCTTATGTATGCAAGAAAACACCTTTTTTAAGTATTAACAATATTAATAGATTTTTCTTAAATGGTTTATTTATGATATTTTTAAACCTTAAAAGGTTGATAAGACTTAACAACTTGATAGGATTTATGGCATGGATTAATTTTTACACTCTTAACACACACACACACACACACACACACATATATATACAACGAAAGAAAATCACTTGATTTTTTACTAATTAAATATTTTCATTTTACTGAACCAAATTTGGTGTGGATTTAAAAGTGGGAAAACACAACTTAAGTAACAAAGTTCTTTAAATTAATTTAAATCTAAGTATTTTGGGGTTGCTATTTAATTTTATGTGCATATTTTTTCAAAATAAATTAGATATTGATTTCTAAGTAATAGTTGAAATTTTGAGATTTTGTGTGTATTATTAAAATTTTGAACTTAACACAAATCATCCTTGATCCACACACTGTAACACAAGTTCTCCCAGTAAAAAATAATTCATTTCATGATTTATTTTCTGTGTGGTAAGGGAATTTGTGGCAATGATAATGTACCTAGCATGGGAGTGACGTGTTTATCATTTATTGACCCCCCAACTTCACCCTATTCTACCCGAGAAATATGATCAGGACCCACATTTTACTTTCTTGACTTGAAAATTACTTTAAATTCGAACTCATGGAACAAAAATATCCATCTGCAAATTCTTCCTTATAAGAACAATTTTGTTAACTAGGTACTTTAGGGCAGAATGATCAATAAAAAAACTTGAATGGGCCATCGAGAAGTAGCGACAAAAATTAAGTTATGAGTACACCATTGTGAGGGCTTCACTCTTAGTTGTGATATATTTATTTTCTATCATGGAAAGTTTTATGTTGGAAAAGTGGATTGGATGGTCAAGGCTACCATCTGTAGGATGAGTCAAAATAACTCCAAAATCAATTATTTGTGCTTCGATACAGACATGAAATTTCTTGTTCCAATTTGGATAAACCAAGATTGGTGGGTTTTAAACCTTTTCCTTTAGCACAGTGAAGGCAACTTCACATTTGACACACTAGGTTAACCCTTCAAATTTATTCATAAAATTTTCTAGCATTGTAATGATAGAGGAATAGTTGTGGATGAACCTGTGGTAATATCGTGTGTGGCTCACAGTTGGCCTCGGGTACTTAAAAATCGTCACTGAAGGCATATTCAAGGCTACAATGACCATGGTAAGACCAAAGCGCACCCCATGTGACATGCCCCTTTTGATCGCAATTGTAGCAATGGATCAGAGTAGTTCCTCGTCTGATACTAGCCATTGTTCCTCCACCTCCTCACCCTCGAGGAGCTTAATTGATCCTTACATATGAAGAATGATCCAATCGATTAACGATAATGTCTAATTCTCTACATTGATTGGTATGGTGAGCTGGCGAACAAAAAAAATAATAAAAAACATTGGTTGGAACATTTGAATACTTTTTTGAAATTGGAAAAATACAAGGGAGATGTTCGTAAGTCCTGCATATTTCACATTATACATTTTTGTTTTGTAATCTGTTGATTAGCAAAGGAATGAAATTATGTGCACTGTCTATATATATCTTGTGTACCAACCTGCATATCACAAATGATAGGAAAACAAGTGAAAGGCCCCGCAAGTATGGAAAGAGTGCTTGGGTGTTGTACTCTTGGGGACTCCATGGCATGATGCCCCTCAATCTGGTAGTTGGTACACCATATGTGTTGAGATAGTTTCGTCCAAAGTACATATCCCTTAGATTCTTTATCAAATCAACGATTTA
This sequence comes from Pinus albicaulis, assembly GCA_034641835.2. Classification (NCBI taxonomy): domain Eukaryota; kingdom Viridiplantae; phylum Streptophyta; class Pinopsida; order Pinales; family Pinaceae; genus Pinus; species Pinus albicaulis. Next base: position 13,346 of record JAXQQM020066579.1, read on the forward strand.
ATGCTACAGTACTATGAGAGTGGGGTCATTGCCAATTGTTCCTCTTCGATTTTCATCTCAGTATCCTTCCATAGCCTTAATTCGAGTTGCCTATTCTAGGGTGTCTTGCAGAGTATCACACTTTTGTTTAGTGGGTGTCATCCAAGTAAGTTGAAATAAAACTTTGATGAACCAATCTTGCTTATGATTGTGTTCGATAGGGTAGCTCAACTTAAAAACATCATCCTTAAATCCTTACATCATATTGCAAGAAGGTTGCACTTTCCTTTACTTGATTTCCCATAGTTCACATAACCCCTACTAATCAGTCTTACGTGGTTTAAAATCTTGAAAAAACTCCCTCCAGACTTTGTCTACATCTAATTTTGCTACAATAGGCACAACTTGATGAACCATCTCAGTGCTCTATCTCAAACAATAGTCTAAAATTTAATAAGCTTTGTATCAATTAGAGTTTAGCAAGAACTCCATATGTTCTCACACATGTACTAATGTTGTTCGACATCCTCATACCCTTTCCCAAAGAATTCATAATATCAAGTATAGGATCCTACCATGTTGTCGACAATCCACATTTTACCTGGTTGAATGAGTATGAATCATTGTGAAATTGGTTGGGATGATTCTTGGAGACCCAAACTACAATTACTATTTATACCACTAGAGGACCTCTATAATATTAATTATCATAGATAAAACCTAACCAAGGTTGTGATATAGTACCAGGAGAAGGTTGAGGGAGGTACTACCAAAACATTTGGGCAATGAATTACTACTCACAGGAGAAACCTCTCAGAAAACAATATTATCATAGTGAAGTGCATGTCATCAACTAGGACCTCCTCGAGACCTGTATGGAATAATCCATGTGTCGTTCCCATATGTGGTGGTGGATTAAAACCTCTATTGCTTATCTCAACCTCTATTAATGTGGTAGTCATGACATTTCCTATTGGACTGGGTTTCACTTAAGTTTAATCTCCATCCATCTGCGACTTCAACTAAATTTTTTCTCCTTCCTAGACTTCAAGACTAAACATTTCTCCTTCTTGGTGTAGCTTTGTTTGTCGTATATGGATGTCCTCCAAATCTTCTTTCTGCAATTCATCAAATATCCGCACTCTCCTTTGTACTCCTAGATCTCTAGCCTCCCAAATTCATCCACATCCATCTATTCAATATTTTCATAGCTCCCAGCCACGTATAATTCCTCCCTTGAGGTCATTACCCCTATACAAGGGCTTTAGTATACCATTGGTGGCCCCTAGAACACCAATAGGTTCTCTTCTACCATTAAAAATTTAATCCACAACATGATATCCTTCAACAATTTTCATCGTATCCCTAGCTTGAGTACGGCCTCAACCTTATAAAAGGACTGATAGCCCTCTATAGCAAACTCGATGGTATACCCCTCTAGATTGGTTTGCACCAAAAATTCAACACCTCGCATTAGGTCTATGTTAATCCAATGTAATTCAACAAGATCATTCATGGTGTAGGTATGAGAAGATCAACTCTAGATGCTAGCATTGTCTTTTATTTGTAGACTTAAAAACTAATTTTAAATTTCCTTTGGGAAATTGCTTGAGAATATCGGATACTTCTCGCTCCCAAGATATTAAGAGGACTCACAAAATGGAACTATCCTAATAGGAAATTGTTTAATTTTTTAACGAGGTTTACATAGTAAAAGGAAATATCCTCATGGAACCTTGTTTTATTTTTTAACGAGGCTTACACAGTAAAAGAACTAGCCTCAAGAAGAAATGGTTCATTTTTTAATGAGGTTGACAGAGTTAAAGGAACACTCCTCATGACCTGATTCATTTTTTAACGAGGTTTACACAGTAAAATAACTATCCTCATAATGAATTGATTCATCTTTTAATGAGGTTGACACAGTAAAAGAAACTATCCTCATGGATCATTGTTTCATTTTTAGCGAGGTTGAAATAGTAAAAGAACCATCTTCATGACGAAATGATTCATTTTTTAACGAGGTTGACACAATAAAAGAAAATATTCTCATAAGGACCTTAATCATGGCTTCCAACTAGAAGAAACAAATGCTAAGTGACACACCTCGATCATTGTTTCGAAGAGGTATTCATCGGATGGAAGAATATTTCTCTGAAAGGAACCCATGTCAAGGGACTCAATAAGGATAAGTAAATCATGTTCAGATACCCCCATAGGTTTCACCATCTCAATTACTGGATATAAATCAAAGCAAGTTGAGCAAATAGAGAGAGGCTCGCTTACACCCATAACTAAAAACATGGGACTGGTTTCCATATAATTAACCCGTGGTGGGGTAGATAGCACTTCCGTATAAGGAAAATATAGGGGTGTCAGATGTTTGGTAGTCAAATTAAGAATAATGAATTAAATATGGTCAACAACCACAATTTTTCCATTGTGAGGGAAAGCCATTACGCAAAAGAGTGTCGATACGAAAAATTTCATTTCATAGACATAGTCTCGTCCAAGGAGAAAATTGAAATCCAAGGGGCCTCAAACAACCATAGGATGAACAGAGACAAATTTACCCTCGAAGGTAATATGATACTTAGGAAGGATCCCTAAAGCCTCACTAATGGTTATGTTAAAAGCTGACATATTCTGTGTAACAGCCGCAAGCTAAGGGGAACCCAAAGCTTGCGAAGTAGTTGAGGATAAAATACAAACAGAAGAATCTTCATCTACATTCGTGTGATGCATATTCTTACCATAAAAATTCACACTAATTTGGAAAGGGCTGGAATAAGGAAGACGAGTTAATGCCAGTCTATTCCAATCAAAGGTAAATACCTCATTACTTGGAGGGGGTTCTATACTTGGAGGGGGTTCTATGTAAAAAGAAGAACCTGAGTGGTATGAACCTCACTCTCTACAAGGAGAGTGGGATTGACCATATGTGAAATCAAGTTAACCACTTGATCAACTAATGGATCATCAACCTCAGTGATATGAGTCTCACGCTCCAATGGAAAAGTTGGATTGACTGTAATATTAATTTTATTAATCACTTCGTCGATTGACGGTAGGTTGGGGGAAATGTTATGGTAACTAGTTGGAAATTTTTGCTGTGGAAAAGTAAAGTTTTCCAACAATTTTGAGGCTTCATCCATGTTAGGTAAAATGTGAATTTGATGAATTTTTTTTCATAACCTACAAGGAAACCTAGCTTTACCCTTTTTCCCAGCTATTTGGTGGATCAACAATAAGTTGATAGGATTTTTTTGACCATACTTCCAAGACCTTAGGAATACTAGGAAAATTGATAAGTAAGTGGTCACCCTTACAAATATTTCAATGGTATTTGTGTTTAGGATGTATCTTGGAGGTATCCTCAACACTACCAACACTTACAAACATGGCGTGTATTTTGACTTCTTTCTTACATTTCTTCTTCTTATTTTTCCCTTTCTTCTTCTTCTTAGCCACATGGTTACTAGCTTCAAGGCTTTTATAAAGCAGGGAACAACAAAGGGAGGAATACATGTTGGGCGAAGAAGGTAAAGAGTCAACATGAGGTTGATTATGTTGAGATGGTGAACTCTATTGAGGTGAAGCATCTGGTTGAGGTGGAACAATTTCAATACTTGAGGCTAACGAAGTTAAAAACAACCATACCGGTAAACCTATGGTGAATCGAGGTAATGACAATGTAGCCATATAAGGAAGACCAACATTTCCAAAGGAAGAAAAATTAATAGTATTCTCAATAGGAGGGGTTCCTTGGTTAGTAAATTCTCGAACAGTTGCTATCAGATTCAACTTCAGTGAATTTTATTAACAATCTAAAAATATTAACAATTTAAATTCACAATCCACTCCTAAGGTATCTAAATAATAAAAAAAAACAAATTAACACACGTTATCAAATATAGGAGTCAAACCAAACACAAAGAGTATGTTTCCACAATAAAACCACTAGTTCATAATGAAATCCAACGTCGCGGAAATTAATGTGGAAAATTGGATGTTGGAACAGTTGCCCTAACAACCTGTTTAATGAAAAATTCTGGTGCAAGTAACTTCACTATGCCATCTAGAAGTGAATACTACCCTTCGAATAGTCAAGGTGAGTCTAGTAAATGTCTACTCCAAGTACATTGGTACCTTCCCTCCATTGCCACCTTGGGAAAAATCCTAAATGTTATGGCCACTAAGGTCACCAAATGAGACAATTGTACCTGCGGGAACAGTTTACGATCCCATATACACACAAGGGAATTGTATCAAAGCTTAATCGCCTTGAAAGCTCCTCATCATGGTAAATCTAAGGTTTACTAACAAGCCACCCCGGGCTCCTCGACAATGGTTAACCTGAGGTTTACCATTTTTATTACGTCCACATCTTCTATCTTCACTGATCAAGTATGTAATATTACCTCACTGGGTCTGACACGACCTCGTGCTTGACTCTTTAAAGAAGAGTTTCCTAAAGCACAATTGCAACAATTGGGTTTTTCCCTACCGCAAGATATTACTTGTTTGTTTTATCTTCTTTGGAAAGATAATTACAACCTATTCCAAAGAATTAATCCTAAACTATATTGGTGGAAAGAGTAATAGAAAATGTAAAAATTTCTAGATGAATTTTATTTAGCATTGTATTATTTTGGCTATTTTTTACTTAAAGGGTAAATGGATATGAAACCAGTGGTGTTATGACCTAAAAAAAAACTGAATGCAAAAAAATATGATAATGTAATTTTTTCACTTCGATGTATCCTAACGAAATTAAGGAGAGAGGTTCCATTCACTTCCAATGCAAAAGTTGATAAATAAAAGAAAATATAACAAATTCTCTAATGCACTAATTTCAGCAAGAAAAACTTTAATGCTAATCAATTAAAAAAAAAATTATTTTTATGTTTTAAAACAAGCTTAAAAACATGTAAATTCAAATGGGGGCTATCTTTCAATGAGAGACACTATCTTTCAATCGATAAAATAACTCTTTACAACAAGCATAAATGAATGTATGGTGAGATTCACTAAAATAAAAGAGATCCACAAAACCAATTCCATAAGTGAAAGACCCTTCTTCGATAGATTAGCAAACGAACAAAAACTCAAAAACCAAAAAATGTAAATATAAGTGATTTGTCTCAAAAAGATAATCAAACAAACTGATCTAAATCTATGGTCGACTTTTTCATAATGTAAACTATGCAATGTAATCTATGCATAATTCACTTGAAAAATATGCAAATGTAGTTTATGCACGTTTTTCATTCATCTTTTGAAAAGAAGAATTCTAGCTATGAAAATGTAATCTATGAAAGAGAATTCTCAAACACAAGATGATTCCAAATCAGTGAAAGAATAAGAAGACTATTTTCCTTCACTAATGTAATATAAGCAACCAATCAAGTGTAAGAAAAGAAATTTGGTTGAGAATTCCAAACGTAAAAAATAATAACACTCAAAGGAAATTAACACTCAGAGACAATTTTGCAAAAATGAAAGGAAAAATATGCAAAAATTGTTAAGAAACTGAGACAAACTTATTAGTAATGACCAAAGGAAATCAAATTCAGAATTTCTCAAAAAGGAAAATTCAAACAAGCCACTCAACTTAACAGAGACTTAATGAGTCTGTAAACAAGCTAACATGATCATAAAAACCAAAAATATGGACTTAAAATAGAGAAATATTATCTTTTTCAAAAAAAAAAAATACAGGATTGTGCAGGTAAACAACAAAGTTCATTGTGAATGCACACTATTTCTAAAGAAAAAATGCGCAGATCTATGCTCTGTTTCTAAACAAAATAAAAAAAAAAAGTTTCAAACCAAAAATTTCAATTCTTAAAAGGGTCTAAAGGCATCAAAGGTTACAAAAGGAAACAAAGAAGAACTCGTTCCTTAGTATGATCGCCAATTTTTTACCCAGATTAATCCCTCTTGCAGACAAGAGTGATCTCACTAGAATCCCAAAGGAAAACTAGAAAAAAATAGACAAAACAATGTCACTTTCCTTAGCCCATAACTCAAACATGAAACATGTAGTATGCAAAAGATCACTTACCTATTAACAAAGTTATTGTATAATTCCTTTCAATGCTTTACATAATGAGTTTTTCCTCAATGTTTTATAGTCTCTCCAAATTCTTTCCACAACTTCTCCATGACACGCCAAAAGAGATATGCATAGAAAAAAACATTCAAAGGGATAAAAGCATCTTGCATATAAAATAAAAATTAAATGAAATCCTTAGTCTACAATACAACATATAAATGAATCAATAATCGGTTATAAACTTATGTGAGTGATCAAGGAATCGCACAAATAACAACAAAAATAGACGCAATTAGGAAAGAACAATTATTTTCTACTAAAATAAAAAAGGAAAATAAGGTTACAAGCTGGTTCCTTGATGTCACAGGGCTCTTCTAATGGTCCCCTTAACTTCCCTTGATAACAAGCTCTTCAGACCCAAAACGAACAACATGAGTTTACCAATCCAAGTCTCTTAAAAGTATATCATTCCTTTAATCCTATGCTGAATTTAGAAGGAGGATGAGGAAGTCTAGTTCAACTTCTCAAGGGATATTATCCTTAATAGAAGGATTTTACTTCCATATAAAAAGGGATGAGGTGCGGGTATGTAGCACTTAGAGGCTTTTTATTTTGGATAAGATTCCTCAACCAAAGTTTCTAGAACTTAATTTCTTATATTTACGTGTGTGAACGGACCTCCACACTTTTTTTTCAGGAAAAATGCATATATCCGGGAAATTTTTGTTCAGAAAAATTGCGCATGCATGGGTTTTTCTTGGGAAAATTACGCAGGTGCTCAAAAATGGTCTTTAAATAGTCAAAACCAAAATTCCTTTTGTCCCTGGTATTATTTTTCTTCAATCTTTATATGGGATTCACTTTAGACACCCCATCAGATGGTGAGATATCTGAATTGAAAGTCATGGTGAAAATTTTTAGTGTAACACACACGTATTACATTGGTTGTTCTATAGTATTTTACGAGGTGCATCAAATATATTTATTGCTTCACTAGTTACTATGGCACCTTCTGGTTTTTTGTGACCTCTTCACCTGACAGTTTAATGACCTGTCATCCTACAGTCACTACCCAATATTGTTAATATTTTCCTATGTATGTAGGAAAACTTATTTTTCCTATGTACGCAAGAAAACACCTTTTTTGTTTATTAACAATATTAATAGATTTTTTTTTTAAATGGTTTATTTATGATATTTTTAAACCTTAAAAGGTTGATAACACTTAAAAATTTGATAAGATTTATGATATGGATTAATTGTTATGATCTTAACACACACACACACACACACACACACACACACATATATATAACCAAAGAAAATCACTTGATTTTTTTACTAATTAAATATTTTCATTTTACTGAACTAAATTTGGTGTGGATTTAAAAGTGGGAAAACACAACTTAAGTAAAAAAATTCTTTAAATTAATTTAAATCTAAGTATTTTGGGGTTGTTCTTTAATCTTATGTGCATATTTTTTCAAAATAAATTAGATATTAATTTCTAAGTAATAGTTGAAATTTCGAGATGTTGTGTGTATTATTAAAAGTTTGAACTTAATACAAATTATCCTTGATCCACACACTGTAACACAAGTTCTCCCAGTAAAAAAGAATTCATTTCCTGATTTATTTTCTGTGTGGTAAGGGAATTTTTGGCAATGATAATGTACCTAGCATGGGAGTGATGTGTTTATCATTTATTGACCCCCCAACTTCACCCTATTCTACTTGAGAAAGATGATTAGGACCCACATTCAACTTTTTTGACTTGAAAATTACTTTAAATTTGAACTCGTGGAACAAAAATATTCATCTGCAAATTCTTCCTTAGAAGCACAATTTTGTTAAATAGGTACTTTAGGGCAGAACGATCATTAAAAAAACTTGAATGGGCCATCGAGAAGTAGTGGCAAAACTTATTTTATGATTAAACCACTGTGAGGGCTTCACTCTTAGTTATGATATATTTCTTTTCTATCATGGAAAGTTTTAAGTTGGAAAAGTAGATTGGGTGATCAAGGCTACCGTCTATGGGATGAGTCAAAACAAATACAAAATCAATTCTTGGTGCTTCGATAAAAACATGAAATTTCTTGTTCCAATTTAGATAAACCAAGATTGGTGTATTTTACACCTTTTCCTTTAGCACAGTGAAGAAAACTTCACATTTTACACACTAGGTAAACCCTTCAAATTTATTCATAAACTTTTCTCGTGCTGTAATGATAGAGGAATAGTTTTGGATGAACCTGCGATAGTATCGTGTGTGGCTCACAGTTGGCCTCGGGTGCTTAAAAATCATCACTGAAGGCATATTAAAGGCTACAACGACCTTGGTAAGATCAAACCACACCCTATGCGACATGCCCCTTTTGATCGCAATTGTAGCAATGGATCAGAGTAGTTCCTCATCTGATAGCAGCCATTATTCTTTCACCCCCTCACCCTCGAGGAGCTTAATTGATCCTTACATATGAAGAATGATCCAATCGATAAACGATAACTTATAATTTTCTACACTGATTGGTATGGTGATCTGGGGAACAACAAAAATAATAAAAAACATTGCTTGGAACATTTGAATACATTTTTTAAATTAGAAAAATACAAGGGAGATGTTCGTAAGTCCTACATATTTCACATTCTACATTTTGGGTTTGTAATCTGTTGATTAGAAAAGGAATGAAATTATGTGCACCATCTATATATATCTTGTGTACCAACCTGCATATCCCCAATGATAGGAAAACAAGTGGAAGGCCCCGCAAGTACGGAGAGAGTGCTTGGGCGTTGTAGTCCTGGGAACTCCATGGCACGATGCCCCTCAATCTGGTATTTGGTACACCATATGTGTGGAGATAATGTCGTCCCAAGTACATATCCCTTATATTATTTGTCAAATAAATGATTTAATGCTACAATACTATGAGAGTGGGGTCATCAACAATTTTTCCTCTTCGATGTTCATCTCAGTATCCTTCCATAGCCTCAATTTGAGTTTCCCATTCTAGGGTGTCTTACAGAGTATCACACTTTTGTTTAGTGGGTGTCATCCATGTAAGTTGAAATAACACTTTGATGAACCAATCTTGCTCATGATTAGGGTCGATAGGGTAGCTCAACTTAAAAACACCATCCTTAAATCCTTGCATCATCTTGCAGGAAGGTTGCACTTTCCTCTACTTGATTTACCATAGTACACATAGCCCCTGCTAATCAGTCTTAAGTGGTGTAAAATCTTGAACAAACTCCCACCAGACTTTGTGTACATTGAGTTTTGCTACAATATGCACAACTTTATGAACCATCTCAGTGCTTTATCTCAAACAATAGTCTAAAATTTAATAAGGTTTGTATCAATTAGATTTTAGCAAGCACTCCATATATTCTCACACATATACGAATGTTGTTCGACATCCTCGTACCCTTTACCAAATAATTCATAATATCAAGTATAGGATCCTACCATGTTGCCAACAATCCATAGTTTACCTGGTTGAATGAATATGAATCATTGTGAAATTGGTCGGGATGAGTCTTGGAGACCCAAACTACAATTACTATTTATACCACTATAGGACCTCTATAACATTAATTATGATATATAAAACCTAACCAAGGTTGTGATATAGTACCAGGGGAAGGTTGGGGGAGGTACTACCAAAAAATTTGGGCAACGAATTACTACTCATGGGAGAAACATCTCAGAAAACAATATTATCACCGTGAAGTGCATGTCATCAACTAGGACCTGCTCGAGACCTGTAGGGCACAATACATGTGTCGTTCCCATATGTGGTGGTGGATTAAAACCTCTATTTCTTATCTCAACCTCTATCAATGTGGTAGTCATGACATTTCATATTGGACTGGGTTTCACTTTAGTTTAATCCCCATCCATCTGCGACTTCAACTAACCTTTTTCTCCTTCCTAGAATTCAAGACTACTTAACATTTCTCCTTCTTGCTGTAGCTATGTTTGTTGTATATGGATGTCCTCCAAAGCTTCTTTCTCCAATTCATCATCTATCCACACTATCCTTTGTACTCCTAGATATCTAGCCTCCCAAATTCATCCACATCCATCTATTCAATATTTGTGTAGCTCCCAGCCATGTATAATTCCTCCCTTGAGGTCATTCCCCCTATACAAGGGCTTTAAAATACCATTGGTGGGCCTTGGAACACCAGCAAGTTCTCTTCTACCATTAAAAATTTAATCCACAATGGGATATCCTTCAACGATTTTCATTGTATCCCTAACTTGAATACGCCTCAACCTTATAAAAGGACTGATGGCCCTCTATAGAAAACTCAATGGTATACCCCTCGAGATTGGTTTGAACCAAAAATTCAACACCTCGCATTAGGTCTATTTTAATCTAATGTAATTCAACAATATCATTCGTGGTGTAGGTATGAGAAGATCAACTCTAGATGCTAGCATTGTCTTTTATTTGTAGAATTAACAACTAATTGTAAAGTTCCTTTGGGAAATTTCTTGAGAATATTTCATACTGCTCACTCCCAAGATATCGAGAGGAATCACACAAAGGAACTATCCTAATAGGAAATTGCTTAAAGTTTTAACGAGGTTGACATAGTAAAAGGAACTATGCTCATGGAAACTTGTTTAATTTTTTAATGAGGCTGACACAGTAAAAGAACTAGCCTCAAGAAGACATGTTTCATTTTTTAATGAGGTTGACAGAGTTAAAGGAACTCTCCACATGACCTGATTCATTTTTTAACAAGGTTTAGACAGTAAAATAAATATCCTCATAATGAATTGATTCATCTTTTAATGAGGTTGATACAGTAAAAGAAACTATCCTCATGGATCCTTGTTTCACTTTTTAGCGAGGTTGACATAGTAAAAGAACCATCTGCATGATGAACTGATTCATTTTTTAACGAGGTTGAAACAATAAAATGAAATCTTCTCATAAGGACCTTGACCATGGCTTCCAATTGGAAGAACCAATGCTAAGGGACACCTCTTTATCATGGTTTCCAAGAGGTATTCATCAGATGGAAGAACAGTTCTCTCGAAGGAACCCATGTCAAGGGACTCAATAGGGATAAGGACATTATGTTCAAATACCCCCATAGGGTTCACCATATCAATTACTGGATATATCTCAAATCAAGTCGATCAAATAGAGAAAGGCTCGCTTACATCCGTAACTAAAAACATGGGACTGGTTTCCACATAATTAACCCGTGGTGGGGTAGATAACACTTCCGTATAAGGAAAATATAGGGGTGTCAGATGTTTTGTATTTGAATTAAGAATAAAAAATGAAATATGGTCTACAGCCACAATGTTTCCATTGTAAGGGAAATCCATCACGCAAAAGAGTGTTGATATGAAAAATGTCATTGCATAGACATAGTCTCGCCCAAGGAGAAAATTTAAATCCAAGGGGCCTCAAACAACCATAAGATCAATAGAGACACTTTTAACTTCCAAGGTAATACAATACTTAGGAAGGATCCCTAAAGCCTCACTAATGGTTATGTTAAAATCTGACATATTCTATGTAACAGGCGTAAGATAAGGGGACCCAAATCTTGCGAAGTAGTTGAGGACAAAATACAAACAGAAGCACCTTCATATACATTCGTGTGATGCACATTATTATCATAAAACTTCACAATGATTTGGAAAGGGATGGAAGAAGGAATAAGAGTTTATGTCAGTCTATTCCAATCCAAGGAAAATACCTCATTACTTGGAGGGGGTTCTATAGAAATAGGTGAAATTCCCCATGGCGTAGAAGAGTCTGATGTAACAAGAAGAACCTGAGTGGTATGAACCTCACTCCCTAGAAGGAGAGTGGGATTGACCATATGTGAAATCAAGTTAACCACTTCATTAACTAATGGATCATCAACCTTAGTGATATGAGTCTCACTCTCGAATGGAAAAGTGGGATTGACTGTACTTTGAGTTATATTAATCACTTCATCGATTGACGGTAGGTTGGGAGAAATGTTATGGTAACTAGGTAGAAATTTTTGCTAAGGAAAAGTAAGGTTTTCCAACGATTTTTAGCCTTCATCCAAGTTAGGGAAATTTGAGTTTGATGACTTTGTTTTCATAACCTACAAGGAAACCTAGCTTTACCCTTTTTCCCAGCTAGTTGACGGATCAAAAAGTAGTTGATAGGATTTTTCTCACCATACCTTCAAGACCTTAGGAATACTAGGAAAATTGATAAGTAAGTGGTAACCCTTACAAATATTGCAAGGGTATTTGTGTTTAGCATGTATCTTGGAGGTATCCTCAACACTACCAACACTTACAAACATGGTTGGTATTTTGATTTCTTTCTTACATTTCTTCTTCTTATTTTTCCCTTTCTTTTTCTTCTTAGGCACATGGTTACTAGCATCAAGGCTTTTACCAAGCGGGGAAAAACAAAAAGGGGAATACATGTTGGGCGAAGAAGATAAAGAGTCAACATCAAGTTGGTTATGTTGAGATGGTGAACTCTATTGAGGTGAAGCATCGAGTTGAGGTGGAACAATTTCAGTACTTGAGGCTAACGAAGTTAAAAACAACCATACCGGTAAACCTATGGTGAATCGAGGTAATGACAATGTAGCCATATAAGGAGGACCAACATTTCCAAAGGAAGGAAAAGTACTAGTATTCTCATTGGGAGGGGTTCCTTGGTCGGTAAATTCTGGAACTGTTTCCATTAGATTCAACTTAAGTGAATTTTATTAATAATATAAAAATATTAACAATTTAAATTCACAATCCACTCCTAAGGTATCTAAAAAATTAAGAAAACAAATGAACACATGCTATCAAATATAGGAGTCAAGCTAGATACAAAGAGTATGTTTCCACAATAAAACCACTAGTTGGTGATGAAATCCAGCGTCGCGGAAATTAATTTGGAAAATTGGATGTTGCAACAGTTACCCTGACAACCTGCTTAATGAAACAGTTTGGTGCAAGTAACTTCACTATGCTATCTCGAAGTGAAGACTACCCTCCGAATAGTCTAGGTGAGTCTAGTAAATGTCTACTCCAAGTACAGTGGGACCTTCCCTCCATCATCACCTTGGGAAAAATCCTAAATATTATGGTCACTAAGGTCAAAAACTATGACAATTGTACCTGGGGGAACAGTTTACGATCCGATATACACACAAGGTAAGTGTATCAAAGCTCAATTGCCTTGAAATATCCTCATCATGGTAAGTCTGATTTTTACTAACAAGCGACCCCGGGTTCCTTGACAATGGTTAACCTGAGGTTTACCATTTTTATTATGTTCACATCTTCTATCTTCACCAATCAAGTATGTAAGATTACCTCACTGGGTCCGACACGACCTCATGCTTGACTCTTTAAAGAAGAGCCTCCTAGAGCACAATTGCAAAAATTGGGGTTTTCCCTACTTCAAGATGTTACTTGTTTGTTTTATCTTCTTTGGAAAGCTAATTAAAACATATTCCAAAGCATTAATCTTGGACTATATTGCTGGAAAGAGTAATAGAAAATGTAAAAATTTCTAGATGAATTTTATTTAGTGTTGTATTATTTTGGTTATTTTTTACTTAAAGGGTAAATGGATATGAAACCATTGGTATTATGAACTAAAGAAAAACGAAATGCAATAAAATATGATAACGTAATTTTTTCACTTCGATGAATCCTAACTAAAGTAAGGAGACAGGTTCCATTCACTTCGAATGAAAAAGTTGATAAATAAGAGAAAATATAACAAATTCTCTAATGCAGTAAGTTCAACAAGAAAAACTTTAATGCTAATAAATTCAAAACAAATTTTTATTTTTATGTTTTAAAACAAGCATAAAAACATGTAAATTCAAATGGGGGATATCTTTCAATGAGAGACACCGTCTTTCAGTCGATAAAATAAATCTTTGCAACAAGCATAAATGAATGTCTGGTGAGATTCACTAAAATAAAAGGGATCCAAACAGCCAATTCCATAAGTGAAAGACCCTTTTTTGATAGATCAGGAAACCAACACAAACTCAAAAACCAAAAAATGTAAAGATAAGTGATTTTTCTTGAAAAGATAATCAAAGAAACTGATCTAAATCTACGGTTGACTTTTTCATAATGTAAACTAATATGCATAATTCACTTGAAAAATATGCGAAAGAAATTTATGCACATTTTTCATTCATATTCTAAAAATAAGAATTCTACCTATGCAAATGTAATCTATGAAAGAGAATTCTCAAACACAAGATGATTCCAAATCAGTGAAAGAATAAGAAGACTATTTTCCTTCAGTAATGTAATCTAAGGAACCAATCAAGTGTGAAAAAATAAATTTGGGTGAGAATTCCAAACGTAAAAAATAATAACACTCAAAGGCAATTAACACTCAGAGATAATTTTGCAAAAACGAAAGGAAAAAGACATAAAAATTGTTAAGAAACTGAGACAAACTTATTAGTAATGACCAAAGGAAATCAAATTGAGAATTTCTTAAAAAAGAAAATTCAAACCACCCACTCAACTTAATAAAGACAATCAAATACAAAATTACACAAATCTTGCTTCCTTCTTGTGTTTCCAAGTAGGTGATAACTGAAAGAAAAAAAACACACACACACACACACACAAAATAAGCAATCCTTTGTATTTTTTTTCAATATAATTTCCATATCATTCATGAAAATTACAGAAAAAGCAAAAGCATATTAGAGAGAGTTTAGTGATTTCAAGGGCTTGAAATTATTTTTACGCTGTAAAGCGTTCTTATTTGAAAACAACATTCCTAACTTCCAGGTGTTCCATTATACACCATTAATCTAGATGTTACACTATTGAAAAATTCTCTACATTCAGATTAAAAACTGTTATTATTAATCAGTTACATAAAAAAACAAAATAGTTTTAAAAATAATCCACTTCAAAAATAAAAATCTGATACTCCCATCGCTCCGGTGGATCTCTATTCTGCGCATAGTTTCTATGCATATGTTTGCTGGATAGAATAGGGCATCTCTGTATCTATGTCATTTGGGCTTTTGCTTTACCTCTGGCCTATCGAGATCATCTCTTGCTGGGGTGAGTCTTTTCTGATGGTCATTTTTATGAGCGCGACTTTGACCTCAGCAGGGGAATGCGAACAAAGAAAAAAAGAGCATGTCGTTGGGAGTTTATCATTCCAATGCTCCCTTTCATAGCCTTCATGTTCCCAGTTTATCATGCCAAATGCTCCTTTTCATAGCCTTCTTGTTCGCATACCCGAGAGAAGTGAAGTCCGATATTGCCCTAGGGGATAAAATGAGATAGAAGACGGTTCAATCTATATCAGGTAAATATCAATAAACAATGAAGTTATGTTTGATGCATGCAACTAGAAGTTCAGATGAATATCAATAAATAATGAGGTTATGCTTGGTTAAATATCAATAAAAAATGAAGTTATTCTTGGTTTGTGCAACTAGAAGTTCTTGTGGATGGCAGAAATTTTACTAAAAATTTTACTAAATCAGTCTTTCAACTCATTCAACTAATTCTGTTATAATTGAATTTCAATTGAATTTCTTTTTATTTGAATAATTTTCCAGGATAAACCAAGGAAAATATTCACAAACATGACAAGGAAAATATTGACCTAAAAATATTAAGAAAAATAGGATAAAACAATTAAGTCTAAGAAATCATAGGTTTACTTATGAACAATAACATATTTATTTGTGAGCCGCCCGTTTTATGTTGTGTAGTATCAACACTAACTAGTAATAGGTTATTGAGAGGAAATTTCCAGTATATATTTATCTTTACAATCAATTTGGAATATGTAAAATAGTGTAAAATGGTAAAATACATGATAAGAGTGGAGAGAAACTTGGATTTCAAAGTATTTTAAATTTTTTCCTTAGCTACTGTTTATGGTCTAATTGATTTATGTATTGCTTCAATTAATTACTTGCCCTAACTAACCTTGGATTCCATACTCCGCAGCTAATAATATTAGCCTATAAGGGCTTGCAGGAGCAGCCTCTGTCTCCATGATTTTTTCTCCGCTTTCTCGTCATAGCTTTGTCTGTAGGAATATTTGTGGTTGTAGCCTGCACATACATATAATTATGTAAAAACAAATGAAGTCAACTTTCTACATAGCATATTTAGTTTACGTTGCCTATTTCGCCAAGTTATATGTACCTCTTAACGCAGCTGTATATATTAATGCAAAAATGCAACTCTTAACGCACCTGTATGTATCAATGCAAAATGCACCTGTGTATCAATGTAAAGTCAAGATATTGGGCAAGGTCGAGGGGCCAGGTGGCTTGCATGCAAAATACAACACGCCAATTCAAAGGTTTATTTTTTTCTTAAATTTCATAATTTTTTAATTTCTGAATTATTACATATTTCTCTATTGTTATATTTATTGTTATATTTTTTGAATAATATTTTTGAACTTAATTTTAATTTTTTTAATAAGTATTTTGACGTGTTTTTTATGATATTTCCATATTAATATATTTTATGTTCTTAACCATGAGATATTATACTATAATATGGTAAATTTATTTTTTATGATATTTCTAGATTAATATACTTTATGTTCTTAATGATGAGATATTATACTATATTATGTAAATTTTAATTGAGTTTCAAGAAATATATTATTTAGTAAATTTTAATTGAATTTCAATTAAATTTAACTGATTTTAAGAATTCAGCTTATTTCAGTAAAGTTTATATTCTTAACCATGAGATACTATAATATAGTAAATTTTAATTGAGTTTCAAGAATTCAGTTTATTCCAGTAAAGTTTATATTCTTAACCATGAAATAATTCAGTTTACAATATGCTGAAGTAAAATTTTAAGTTTTTAATGTCAATTAAATGTTAGAGTATTGGATGGTACTGGCACTCCAAATTTAAGTGCAGTTTCGATGATGCGTTCAACAACATTTAAGTACACAACGTTCACATGTTCAGGTTTCAGTAGATTCAAAGGCGGAATACAAGATCTAATAGCCAACAAACATCCTAAATATTCAGTAGATTCAAAGACACAAGACTTAATGCTCCATTGCATATATATATATATATATATATATATATATAGTGTTAAATTTTGAATTGTCAATGCAATTAGGAAATTATAACACAAACATTGAATCACCATTCTTGGAGTTCAATTGGAAAGGTCAACACAAAAAATTTTATGATGTTGAAGGTCATGATTCTAAGAAGAATCAATCAAAATTATCAAAAATGGGTAAAAAAACAACATCAAATATACAACATCAAAATTACCAAAAATGGGTAAAAAACCACAATCAAATATACAACATCAAAGAAATTTCTATAAATCATGAAGATTTCATCTTAAACAAGATCTGATAGCCAACCAACATCTTAAATATTACATATCTCAAAGATGGAATACAAGATCTGATAACCAACAAACATCTTAAATATTACCTATCTATGCAAAATTTATTTAAACAACTCTTAGATAGCTTTAATTTCAGCAATGGAAAAATTTTCTCACAATTAAAAAGAATAACAACAAAACTATGACTATTATTTCTTAAAAATTAAAAAACAAACTACTATCATCTCATAACTACTACGACTATCATATCAAGAATCATTGAAATAGTTAAAAAACACAAATTTGGTTATCGGTTATCTCATAATTAAAGGAATAAAACAAATTTGGTTTTCTCATAATGAAAGGAATAGCAACCTAGTTTAAAAAATAGATTTGGTTATCTCATAATGAAAGGAATAGCAACCTAATTAAAAAAAACAATTTTCCTTATCTCATAATTAAAGGAATAGCAACCTAGTTTTAAAAAAAAAATAGTTATCTCATAATTAAAGGAATAGCAACTCAAAATAATTCTTATTTTATATTTTATGATATATTTGAGTTTAAATCACATATAGGAATATTTACATCTCTATAACCGAGATACAAAAAGTGGGTGCTAGTTGGGAAAGGCCTTACATGAATCAAATTGTTCACACAATATGATATTTTGGCTTCAATAAAATGTAAGAAAATACATCAATTACTATGAGAAATTTCCATATGTAAAAAATACATTTAGTTATCGCATAATTAAAGGAATAGCAACTCAAAATAATTCTTATTTTATGTTTTATGATAGATTCGAGTTTAAATTACATTATAGGAATATTTACATCTCTGTAACCCAGATACAAAAAGTGAGTGCTAGTTGGGAAAGGCTTTACATGAATCAAACTGTTCACACAATAAAATATTTTGGCTTCAATAAAATGTAAGAAAATACATTTATTACTATGAGAAATTTCCATATGTAAGAAAATACATTCTGTTATCTTATAATTAAAGGAATAGCAACTCAAAATAATTCTTATTTTATATTTTATGATAGATTCGAGTTTAAATCACATTATAGGAATATTTACATCTTTATAACCCAGATACAAAAAGTGTATGCTAGTTTGGAAAGGCCTTACATGAATCAAACTATTCACACAATATAATATTTTGGCTTCAATAAACTGTAAGACAATACATTTATTACTATGAGAAATTTCCATATGTAAGAAAATACATTTAGTTATATCATAATTAAAGGAACAGAAACTCGAAATAATTCTTATTTTATCTTTTATGATAGATTCGGGTTTAAATCACATTATAGGAATATTTACATCTCTATAACTGAGATACAAAAAGTGGGTGCTAGTTGGGAAAGGCTTTATTTTTTGGCTTCAATAAAATGTAAGAAAATACATTTATTACTATGAGAAATTTCCATATGTAAGAAAATAAATTTAGTTATCTCATAATTAAAGGAATAGAAACTCAAAATAATTCTTATTTTATCTTTTATGATAGATTCAAGTTTAAATCACATTATAGGAATATTTACATCTCTATAACCGAGATACAAAAGGTGGGTGCTAGTTGGGAAAGGCCTTACATGAATCAAATTGTTCACACAATATAATATTTTGGTTTCAATAAAATGTAAGAAAATACATTTATTACTATGATAAATTTCCATATGTAAGAAAATACATTTATTTATCTTATAATTAAAGGAATAGCAACTCAAAATAATTCTTATTTTATCTTTTATGATAGATTCGAGTTTAAATCAAATTATAGGAATATTTACATCTCTATAACCGAGATACAAAAATTGGTTGCTAGTTGGGAAAGGCCTTACATGAATCAAACTATTCACACACAATATAATATTTTGGCTTCAATAAACTGTAAGAAAATACATTTATTACTATGAGAAATTTCCATATTTTTCTTAAAATTAACTTAAATATATTTTGTAAGAAAATATATTTATTACTATGAGAAATTTCCATACACGACGGTGTTTTTTAAACTATTTTTCTTAAAATTAACTTAAATATATTTTGTAAGAAAATACATTTATTACTATGAGAAATTTCCATACACGGTTGTGCTTTTTAAACTATTTTTCTTAAAATTAACTTAAATTTAACTTAAATTACTTTCAAGGTAATGTTTTATTACTTTTTAAACTATGTCTATTTATGCATTAACCAGATTAAAAATGTATGTAACAGAAATCTATATTTTTTCATCGAGCAACTATTACATATCGTTTTAGTTTTAATTGATGAATATTCTCTCGTTTGTTTGTGTATTGACATTGTAAAAGTTACACGTAGTGTTAATGATTTGAATTCCTTCACGGTTAAAACAATGGAAGAGACAGGATATAGAAAAATTAATTTATTAATATAGGTTTAGTGTTGTTATTTGTGGATTGACGTTGTAAAATTTACAGGGACTAATGATTTGAATTTCTTCATTCAAAATTATGGAACAGACTAATATGTTTATGTTTGTTACATCTTTTTAACAATAGCCTAACCTTCCTAGCCTTTTTGAAACATGTGATGCTTCCTTTCCTGTACTGGGTGGCATTTCTCAATGTATCTTACTTAGGTAACCAATTATTCTCATAGTCAACCTACACAACTCGGTTTAAGTCTGCTATTGTCATCAAAATAATGGCAGATATTTGTCTTAGCTATCTTAGTAAATAAATATTTTTGAAAATGTATATTGGTCTGTTATGCTTTGAGTAATATATAATATGGTAATATTGCATGATGATGGATATGTGTCCTTTCCTATCCGTGATCCATTTCTCAATGTATCTTACTAAGTTGACCAATTATTGTCATAGTCAACTTTCCCAACTATGTTTAAGTTTGTTATTCAAAATTTATTCAAAATAATGGAAGCTATTTGTCTTAGCTATTTTAGGAAATATATATTTTTGAACATGTATATGGGTGTTTTATGCTTTGAATAATACATAATATGATAATATTGCATGATGATGGGTACGTCTCTTTTTTTTTATCGGTGATTAATTAATTAATACGATCTTTCCATAAACATATGGGAAACTCTATTCGAATTGGATGCATTGTTGGACACTTTATTGGAATGTGGTTTATGTCCATGTGGAATAATGAGAAATGCAGTTTGAGGATTTGTAAAAATTATCTTTAAATTAAGTTAAAATTTAAAAGGAAAATGATGTAACTTAATTTTAGTTTATTTTTCATATTTGTAAATTTATTATTAAAAAAAAAATTAATTTTTGTTTTAGAAGAGAAGGCCAATAATCAAATCTTGTGAAATTACTGTTATAGTGATATGCATTATCTATTTGATTGCAGTATTTTGAAGATATGAAGATAATTATGTTAATATTCATTATGTTTTTAATGTTTAAGATTACATTTTCAAAAATAAACTCAGGGATGATTCCTAATTTTAGTGAATGATAATGGAATTTTCAATATAACCATAGGGCTCTACACATCCAAGGTTTATTGTTGTTAAATTTTTACATTTTAGTACGCAGATTTTCATAGAATTTTTAATATAACTATAGGGGTCTACACATCCAAGGTTTATTGTTGTTAAATTTTTACATTTTAGTATGCAGATTTTCATAGTTAATATCGTGATGTGGTGATGCACTTCACCTATTTTAGAAAAAAAAAACATTACAATTTGAAAATTACTAGATTGCTGCTTTACAACGTTTCCTTTGCAACATATGGTGCAATTGCTAGTTATAATATATGGAAATATTTCGAGTACCACTTGTTTGTGTGAGTCATTATGGAGATTATATATTTTATTCCCCAATAAGCGTGATATACTAGGAAATTTAGTTATGAATAGGGCCATGCAAGGAAATTCACCACAAAATCCATGTTTGAACAAATAAGGAGGCAATGTCCTTATCTTATATAAAATTTCCCATATGTCTTCTTATATTTTTTCTCGACTAAGTGAAATAATTACGATGTTATCACTCTAACAATATAGTTCCCTCAAGAAAAAATATTACAGAGCATTATTAAAAAAAAGAATAATAGCACTCCATAGATCCTTCCGCTAGAATTAGGAAAAATTAAGGTAGTCAAATGATGAGAAAATAATAAAATGTCAAAAAAATGTCTAAAAAATGGGACAAATAGTGTACCTTTTTTCACTTTAATATATAATCTAAGAAAATATTTAAACTCAACAATTTTTTTTTATCTGGGTTAAGTGTATTTTTTTTTTATATTCTTCCAGCAAAATGCAATAAAAATAAATGTGCTGCATAATATTTCATGCTGCGTGATATTTCATTTATAATATTGTATTTTAAATTTAATTGACATTTAAAGTGAGACACAATCTATCATTGTTACCAAAAATACATGAGAGTTAAAAATTTCCAAGTGAAATTATTTGGAAAAACTTTATATATCTCCTCCTTTTTCATTTGTGAGTTCTAAAATGTTGGAATTGAAGAGTGATAAAATTGCGATTTGATATCCAAGTTACAAGAAAATGGATATCTATCCACCACATTTTATATAAACCTAGGATCCACATACAAAGAAATAATATATAAAAAATAATATTTAATTATATTTTTTCAAATACAAATCCACTAATTGTAAAGATTAAGAAATTATATATCCAAATACATTTCACTCCTTGATGTTGAAAATCAGAAATGCAACTATGATTTAAGGTTTTCAAGAATAGAGTGGATCCAAAATGTCGAATCCAAATCCGGACCCACATAAATGAAAATGAGAGACCCTTCATAGGAAAGTTCATAACAAAGTTTCACACATTTTCCACGTGAAAAAAATAGATAAATTACATTCTCTAGAGCTACATATGCATTATCTACATGAGATGCAAAACTTGTCGTATGAAGATAAAATATAGTTTTCTACAAACATGTCTTTTCAGGAATATCAAATCTTAATAACCTAACTAGGAAAACACTTATTTGAGAGTGTAAAGGAAACTTACTATGCTCCATGTAGTAATGTCCCACTTCTTGGTTAACTAATACTCAAAAGAGTGTAGGAATATAAATAAAACTAGCTTCAAATTCAACAATATGCAAAGATAAGACACCTTGAAAATTGATTCTATAATAGGAGAAGTGTGAAAAGTAAGGAAATGGATTGTTTTAGGGAAGATAGAGGTATAAAGTGCGGAAATTAAGGAAATGGATTGTTTTAGTGAAGACAGAGTTATGTAGTGAGTTGAAATTATGATCATTATCAAATTGGATTAAAAGTAACATGATAAAATCCCACCTTGATACATATTCCACCTCTATATTGAAGTGCATGAAAGTGGAAATTTCCTTTCTTACACCTATAGTGGACATTGTATTCTTCATAATTTATCTCTGCTTTAGATAACATTGCAACTTTGTTTCTAGCAAAAAATATACAAGTCATCTAAGAATATCAAATCTCATAGAGTGAAGCTCCATTGGTAGGATATTGTGTTTTGAAAAAAATATGTAGGCCCTATGGTTCATGGGAAATTGAGGGCATAAATACATCATTGAGACGTCATGTATACAATAAAATCCAAAAATAACTAAGAATAATTTTCCCCATTAGATTTTAGTTCACTAACTAGAATGATACTCTATTGAGCCATATATCAAGGTTCCACTCTTATGGTATGCTTACCCACCTAATAATGGGTTTCAAAGGGAGGACAAAGGGTGATTTTGGTGGAACATATACCCTCAAACCTAACTCCTAAAAATTAAGAAATACGGTTATATCAAGGTTCCACTTTTATGGTTTCCTTACTGACCCAAGAATGGGTTTCAAAGGAAGAATGAACGGTGATTTTGGTGGAATATATACCATCAAAACTAACTCATAAAAGGTAAGAAATATTGTTTATGGGAAAGGAAAGAGACCTCCTTACTCACCCAAGAATGGGTTTCGAAGGGAAGACCAAGGGTGATTTTGGTGGAATAGATACCCTCAAACCGAAGGCAAGAAACCTCCTTACCCGCATAAGAATGGGTTTCAAAGGAAGGACCAAGGGTGGTTTCGGTGGAATACATACCCTCAAACCTAAGGCAATAAACCTCTTTACCCACATAAGAATGGGTTTCAAAGGAAGGACCAGGGATGGTTTTAGTGGAATACATACCCTCAAACCTAAATCCTCAAGTGTAAGAAGTATTTTTTATGGAAAAGGAAAGAAACCTAGAACATTGAGTCTCTGATTATTGGACTTCTAAAGCTATGCATCAAACTAAACTTCAGTGCTAATGAGGTTTAGGCTTCCCAATCTGCCTCTGTGAACATTGACTCTCCGATTATTAGACTTCTAAACTTATGCATCAAACTAAACTTCACTGCCAATGTGGTTTAGGCTTCCCAATCTTCCTCTCCCTTTTCATTTTAGCGGATCTGATTCATTGGTCTCCAATGAAAATACTCCAGGGAAGTTCCATTTTTGCTTCTTATAAACCAAAAATAGAGAGAGATGTCCTTGCATGTGGGATGGGAGAGTAGAACATGTTAAGAAATGGAATTTTCTTAGTTTCATCTGGTTGATTTTCACCCATAAAATATAGCTTAGTTTCATCTTTCTCTATATCAGGTCGCACACATCGATTAGTTCTATATTATTGTAAAAAATACCATGTTCAAGTTAAAAAAATTGTGGTTGTGCATTTTTTTTAAGGGAATTTTCTTTACAGCACGGAAAATTCCAATAAAACGCATTCTTATGGACATTGGTTTTATAATTTCAACCCGAGTTTATATGGAGCACAAGAACTTTGCATTTTTCTTTGAAAACAAAATTATTAATTTAATAGGGAAAGGGAAATTCCTGAAATAGGAATGAACCTAGTAGTCTTCAATGGCACAACATGTGCCCTCCAAACAAGGATCCTATACACAAATAAATGTATCCAAACCATGGAGCCTCCGAGTTCAATTGAGAAGACTCGAGCTGATGACCTTGATCGAAGACCGTCAGCCCTAACCCATACTTTTTCAACAGACTTACACCCGTACTTCAACTTCCCAGACATTAATCACTGGACCACTCATGGTCGAAAAGCATCGAAACCCTTAGCTACTAAAACCCTTCCACAGGAAGGGTAAATAGGAAGGGTTTGCATCTGGAGTTTCTCCAGCTCTATGTGTAGTTTTATATTCTCTACCAGTTCCCCATTATATCTCTTCATAATCTCGTAATCCACTATGG
Source organism: Pinus albicaulis (assembly GCA_034641835.2). Classification (NCBI taxonomy): domain Eukaryota; kingdom Viridiplantae; phylum Streptophyta; class Pinopsida; order Pinales; family Pinaceae; genus Pinus; species Pinus albicaulis. Next base: position 37,981 of record JAXQQM020066579.1, read on the forward strand.
TTTGCTTCAGCTTCATCCTAAAAACAAATTCATAACATTTTTATTAACTTATAACAGAAATTTGTCAATAAAATATAGTCTTCAAAATAGAAATTTGTGAATAAAATAGGATCTCTATCAGATTAAAATTTTTCTGAATTATAAATTTGTTGAAATTTTAGTTTCCAAGTGACTCTTCAGGCTTACAAAACAAATTATGTACTTGTTTATTCTGAAAAGAGATTTTCCAATACTATTGTCGACAGGCAAAATATATTTATGAATAAATAAAGGACACTTGCTAACCTTGCTTACCTATTCTAGAACCACACTTGAACTTGTTGACGATGAAGACTGAACTGGAGGACTAAGGGTTCCTTTTCCTTCTGCAGAGGAAGAATAAGTTACAAGAACTGAAATCATGTAAAAACAAAAACTATTTGAAGTAAGTGAATACTGTGAAGAGACACTTGCTAGTTTAGGTTCCCTATTCTTTTGGAAACTTTCTTTCAGAAGAGCGCACTGATATCTATGTAATATTTTGGGATACAAAGATATAGATTTGAAAAACAATTAAAAAACTTGTAAGAGAAGGAAGGAGTGAGCAATAATAGAGAAAACAATGAAATTAATTCTACAATATTAGTTCTGGAATCAATACATAAAAGAAACTAAGTTAATCTTAGTTGTACATGAAATAACTATGGATAGTTAAAGCTAACTGAAGCTAAGTGTGCTTTATGTTCTGGTAATGTGCACATGCACCAGACGCAAGGACCAAGTCAACTAACTAATCCAACTGCACATCGCATGCAAGTAGTAAGTTAACTAACTAAGCCAAGTGCACATCACATGCAATATCTAGAGTTGAACTAAAGCTAATCTAGGTGCATGTACACCAACACCCCCCCTTAATCATAACTAAGGTGAGTGTGATGCAAAATGAATGAGTCCCGGCAACACGACCATTTTAGGTACCCATATACAATGCTTAAAAATGAGGAAAGAGGGAAAACCCAGTGGGAAGAAAACCCCCCCTCAAAATATAATGCAAAAGTAGAGAAAAAAAAACTATTAGGTAGTTGTGTCCTTCACCCTGAGACGATCTCGCAGGAAACGAAACTTCTGCTCAGTGAAAGTCTTGGTGAAGATATAAACAGTCTGCTCAGAACTAGGATATTACTGAATATTGATTATCCCGTCATGAATGAGTTCTCTAATGAAGTGCATGTGGAGCTCGATGTGTTTGGTCTGCTATCGCTGCACTATATCTCTGCAAAACTTTAACATACTTTTATTATCGCACCATATGAAATTTGGACGATGGACACTGATCCCAAGCTCAGATAGTAAATTTTGTAGCCAAATGGCCTGAATAGTGGCATTGACTTCTCCTCTATACTTTGCCTCTGTTGATTATAAAGCAATGGCAACCTAATTCTTTCTTGACCAAAAAATACGGTCAGATCCCAAGCTAAGTACATAACTGTAGGTGGACTTGCGATCAATGTTGTTTCCATCCCAATCTAAATCTATGAACCCAATGATATTCAAAGAAAAATTAGCTGCATAATGAATCCCATAGGTTATTGTCTCCTAGAAATATCGAAGGATGCGCTTTGCAGTGTTCCAGTGTAACTCATGTAGCTCCTGCATGTATCTGGAAACTGCTCCTATGGCATATGAGAGATCATGATGGGAGTGATTGAGATAAATAAGACTTCCCACAAGCTGACGGTACAATTTGTAATCAACTAATGGTGTGTCTTTGACATTCTCAAGCTTTATCCATGATAAGAAAGGTGTGGTTGTTGGCTTGCGGTCACTCATGTGAAATCGTGCCAAAAGATCTCTAGCATACTTTGGTTGAGAAACGGTAATCCCAGAATCACTCTGATTGATTTCTAGTCCAAGGAAGAAACTTAGAAAGCCCATGTCTTCCATAGAAAACCGCTTATGCAATGAAGTTTTAATCTCAGTAATGACAGAAGCTGAGCTACCTGTAATCAAAATATCATCTATGTAGAGTACTATGATCAATAAGGAGTCGATTTTCATCAAAAAATAAACATTGGAATCAGATTTGTATCATAAAAATGTTTGAGATAACAAATAAGAATACATCTTTGCATACCATGCTCTAGGTGCCTTCTTGAGGCCATAGAGAGACTTCTTTAGTTTGCATACCAGAGATGAATTGTGAAATTATCTCTGTGGTTGATCCATGTAGATTTCCTCCTTGAGATCACAATGAAGAAAGGCATTCTTCACATCCATATGATGCACCTCCCATCCTCTTACTGTTGCAATGGGGAGAGCTAGCTAAATGGAATCCATTTTTACCACTAGGAAAAAAGTGTCATCATATTTAACACCATGTACTTGTTGAAAACCTTTTTCTACCAACCATGCCTCTTATCGACTAACTTGGCCATTTGCTGCTTCCTTGGTCTGGTAAACCCACTTGCACCTCACAATTTTATGATTGGAAGGTAGCAAAACCAAATCCAAAGTCTGGTTCTCAATGAGAGAGTATTATTCCTCATCCATTGTGGCTTCCCATTCAGGATGCCCAGTTTCTTTTGCATAAGTTTGTGGATCAGATGCATGCATCATATAAGCATGCATGGCATGCATGGCTCCATAGCTAAGAGTGCTTGCGGATCTTCCTCAAACAGAGGTATAGAGGCAGGATCATCAAGGATATCACTCATGCTGTGCCATTTTTGTGTTGAAGGTGGTCGAGAATCTTCTGAACTACATGAAGAAGTATGATATTGATGTTAAACAACTGGTGGTCCAACAGGCATCACAAGAATAGACTCATCTTCATCAAAATTATGATCTAAAGTTTCAATTGCATACTCATCAATGAGTGGTGATGGAAACTTGGTAACAAGTTCATCCACTGGTGCATGCAAAAAATATTTGTCAAACCTTAAAATCCTTTCAATAAAGAGCTCTTTAGTGTTGATATCAAGTAATCTGTACCCTTTGACTTCATCAAAATATCCAACAAACATGCATGCTTTACTTTGAGGTTCCAAAGCCTTTCTCTTCCATCTAGGAATGCGGGTCCATGCTCGAAATCCAAAAATGCGGAAATGAATGAATTCAGGTTGCATGCCAATCCAAGCCTCAAAAGGCGTTTTTATGGTAACAAATTTAATAGGATATATGTTCTGGATGTATGAGGAACAATTGATAGCTTCAGCCCACAATTTCGATGGAAGAGATCTTAAATTCAACATGCAATTGGCCATCTCTTTTAAAGATCGATTATTCCTTTCAGCTAGGCCATTTGCCTGTCGAGTGTAAGGAACTGTATGCTGCAAATGTATGCCTACTTCATTACAAATATTCTTGATCTGTGTGAAGTATCTTGATGCATTTTCTAGACTAATTTTCTGCATGTGCTTTGAAAATATTTAGATGTTTAAAAACATTAGACTTGAGTTTCAATAAGTAAACTCAAGTAAATCTCATGTAATCATCTATAAATGACAACACATATCTTGCTTTTCTCATTGAAAGCACTGGAAATGGACCCATGACATAACTGTGTACAAGTTCCAAAGGTAAAGAGGCTCTCCATGCATGCCCCATCTCGAATTTGTCTTGTGGATGCTTTCCATGAGCACATCCATTACAAACACCATTTGAAAATTCAATGGTCGGAAATCCTTTGACCATCCCTTGCTTACTAAGATGTTGTATATATCTCAAATTCAAGTGCCCAAATCTCTCGTGCCAAATCCTACTTTCTTCATTTGCACGCATAAGTAGCAAAATGGAATTTGATTGAGGAACAAAATCAGAAAATGTATACAGATGAAATTGATCATTTACCTTGCCAGATGAGATCTTCAAGTTGGTTTTCATGTCATAAATGCTCACAGAATCTGGGGTAAATTCCACTTTCCTTTCGCTTCCTGTGTGTGTCATATGATACATTGGGAGAAGATTCACAGAAAGCCTTGGAATATGCAAGAAATTCTCAAAACTTCCATCTTGGAATTGCACTCTTCCTTTTCTAGTTACTGCAATTGCAGAATTATCCCCCATGAGAATAGAAGGTCATTAGTATGCATGTAGAGAAGAAAAGGATTCCTTTGAAGAATCCATATGATGTGGAGCTCCTGAATCGATGATCCATTCTTGCAATGCAAAATGAAGATAAATCAAAGCATGCCCATTACCTCTTGGATCTGGTCTTTTTCCTCCAGACTTCTTCTTAGCATTCTTAGGAATGTTGTCTCCAAGATTGTGTTGCTAGAGTGTCTGGACCATAAGATCTATTGTCTTCTTCATGCATCCATATTCAGGGTGAAAACCACGGTGGAAATAATTCCACATTGATTTCCCTTTCGTTCCTTTCCTTTCCTTTGAGATGGATGATCTATTAGGGGGCTTGGGATTTCCTCCCTTTCTTCGATCAGGATCCTTCTTCCATTTTCCTTTCTGATGGTCTCTGGAATTTGGCTTTCCTTTTGCATGCACATTAAGTGCATGGGCTTTGGAATTTTTAAGTGTGCTCATTTTTATGATCTTATCTTGCTCATGCATCAAAGAATGAATAAAAGAATCTAGTGAGGGCATCTTCCAAGCTACACCAGTTGCAGATCTTACTGTGTGGAATGTAGAGACGAATACTGCATACTCTAGACCAAGTTTTTATAAAATGGAAATAATAAACTGATTTTCTGGCTTGGATTTGTCGATCCCGCATCCTTTTAGCTGAAGCAACAAGGCATTATACCTTTTGAAAAAATCTTGAATGTTCTCAAAAGTTCTCAGATCTAATGAGTTTAACTCATTTTCGAGAATGTCACCCTGCATTTCATCCTCCTTTCCAAACAATCATTCCAATTTTTTCCATACTTCATTTGGATTTGAACATGATTCAACATCAAATAGAAATTCTAGAGAGATAAATAAATATAGGATGCCGAAGGCCTCATCCATGCGACTGAAATATCTTTTTTTCTCCACTACCGATGTTGGTTAAACCTCTGTTTCCATGGTTACTCGAAATAAGCCTCTACTTCTGAGATGAAGTAAAATATTTGGCTTCCATTCGAAGTAATTACATGGAGTAAGAATTGCGGATTGCAGAAACTCCAATTTACACTCCATTCTTTATTGTTGCTTCAATCTTCTGAAACTGCAAATGTAAATTTCTTGTACACTGATTACAAATCCATGTGCTCTGATACCATGTAATATTTTGAGATAAAATGATCTAGATTTGTAAAACAATGAATAAACTTGCAAGAGAAGGAAGGAGTGACCAAGAATAGAGAAAAGAATGAAATTAATTCTACAATATTAGTTTTGAAATCAATACATAAAAGGAACTAAGTTAAGCTTAGTTGTACATGCAATAGCTATGGATAGTTAAAGCTAACTGAAGCTAAGTGTGCTTTATGTTCTGCTAATGTGCACATGCACCACATGAAAACACTAAGTTAACTAACTAAGCGAAGTTCACATCGCATGCAAGCAGTAAGTTAACTAACTTAGCCAAGTGCACATCACATGCAATATCTGGAGTTGAACTAAAGCTAATCTAGGTGCATGTACACCAACACTCTGGACAGGTTAAGCTTCTTCCTGGAACAATCCTCTTCTTCTGCATCGTTGTGTACCCAATCTCGGCCATTCTCCAACTCCTCATAACCATCACATTTTCACTTGATCTCGGCACACACGTTCACCAAGTTGGTACCAAAACCCACACCTAATGATAGTTTCCCATCATGTTGAACACCGAGACCTAGAGAAAGCCCCACACCTAGAGGAACCGCTGCACTGCAATGCTAATCCATATCGCTTGGTTTCATACCTAGACCTAGAGAAAGAACCATATCTAGAGGAATCCCTACACTAAAATCTTCATCCATATCGGTGAAATAAATACTTGTCTCCTCACAACAATAAACCATGAAACCCTAACAATTAAAAATATTTTTGTTTTTGTTTTTCTTAGAAAGAAATAAAAAGGTAACTATGAAAGCAATGACCATTATATGGTTTAAAATCCATTGATTATTTCATCCACCTAGGCTATAAACATATTAAAAGGCATTATAGGCATCATAGGATTTGAATAACTTTAAATGTTTAAGGTTGAATAAGTTGAATAGCAACACAACAAAAATATGAAGGTGATTCTAATGTGAGATAAATTTGTATTGCATGTGATCAATACATCATTTTTCTAGAATGGTGATGTTGCAGTGTATACTATAGAAAATCTACTAGTGTATAAGACAATCAAATACAAAATTACACAAAACATGCTCTCTTTTTGTGTTTCCAAGCAGGTAATAACTGAAAAAAACACAAGTCATCCTTTGGATTTTTTCTCCATAAAATTTCCATATCATTCAGGAAGATTACTAAACAAAAAAACATAGTAGAGAGAGTTTAGTGATTTCAAGGGCATGAAATTATTTTTTATAATATATCGAAATCCTTTGAGTACCACTTTTTTGTGTGAGTCATTGTGGAAAGATTGTCTTTTATTCCCCAATAAGCATCATATACTAGGAAATTTAGTTATGAATGGGGCAATGCAAGGAAAGTCAATGAAAAAACCGTTTTGGAACAAATAAGGAGCCAATGTCCATATCTTCTACAAAATTTCTAATATGCCTTCTTTGCTTGTTTCTCCATTAAGTGAAATAAATAGAATGTTATCAATATAACGTTATGAATTCGTCAAGAAAAGACTAGTATTTAAACAAAGAATAATAAGGTTGCATAGATCGTTTTCCTACAATTAAGAAAAATTAGGATAGTCAAATCATGAGGAAAAAAAACAAAATGTCTAAAAAATACAACAAATAGTGTATTTTTTTTTCTTTTTAACATACAATCTATGAAAGCATCTAAACTCAGCGAAAACATTTTATCTCGGAAAAGATTTTTTTTTAATATTCTTGCAGCACAATGGTAGAAAAATACAAATAATAGCGAGATTTCTATCGATTCTGCCATGAATATAAGGCAAAAGATATCATCCATTACAAGCTCATATGTGAAAGCAAAAGATTTGATCTATTAGAAGTTCATATGTACTACATAATTTAGCATTTTTAATATTGTACTTCGAAGTTAATTGGAATTTATAATAAAATACAATCTATCATTGTTACCAAAAATACACAACAGTTAAAAATTCCCAAATGAAATTATTTGGCAAAACCCTATATCTCTTCTTTTTACATTTGTGAGTTCTGAATGTTAGAATTGAAGATCGATAAAATTGTGGTTTGATAACCAAATTACAAGAAAATGTATAGCTATTCACCACGTTTTATATAAATCCAGAATCGGCATACAAAGAAATAACATATATAACAAAATAAATATATTTGATTATAGTTTGTCAAATACAAATCCAGGAATCGTACACATTAAACAATTAGATCTCCAAAAATATTTCACGTCTTTCTCTTGAAACTTTGAAACTCAGAAATGCAGACGGCTTTGATAGGTTTTCAAGACGAGAGTGGATCCAAAATGTAGAATCCAAATAGGATCCACATACATGGAATGCAAAACTTGTCATATAAAGATAAAATATTGTTTTCTACCAGCATGTCTTTTCAGGCCTATCAAATCTTAATAATCTAACGTATTATGCTCCGTGGAAACGTATTATGCTCCGTGGAATAATGTCCCACGTGTCCATTGACTAGTACTGAGCAGAGTGTCGGCGTAGAAATAAAACTCCCTTTAACTTCCACAATATGCAAAGCTAAGACAGTTTGAAAACTGATTCCATAATACCAGCAGTGTGGAAAGTAAGGAAATGGATTGTTTCAGTGAAGATAGAGCAATGTAGTGAGTTAAAATTCTGAACATTAAAGGAATTTGACATAAACATATCAAATTGGATTTAAAGTAGCATGATCAAATGGCACAAAATCAACCTAGTAGTCTTCAATGGCACAAAATGTGCCCTGCAAACAAGTATCCTAAACAAAACTAAATGTATTCAGACCATGGAGCCTCCGAGTTCACTTGAGAAGACTCGAACCGCTAACCTTGATCAAAGACCGTCAACCCTAACGCAGACCCTTCAACTGCCCAGACATTAATCACTGGAGCACTCATGGTCGGAAAGCGCGGAAACCCTTGGCTTCTGAAACCCTTCCACAGGAAGGGCACATAGCAAGGGTCGACATCTGGACTAGCTCTATGCGCAGTTTTCTGTTCTCCTCAACCAGTTCCTCATTATATCTCTTCAGAAGCTCGCAGTCATCTTCGGTTTGCTTCAGCTTCATCCTAAAAACAAATTCATAACGCATTGACTAAGTTATAACAGAAATTTGTCCATAAAATATAGTGTTCAAAACAGAACGCTGCGAATAAAATAGGATCTCTATCGGATTAAAGCTTTTCCGAATTATAAATTTGTTGAAATTCTAATTTCCAAGTGACTCTTCAGACTTACAAAACAAAGTATGTAGCTGTTTATTCGAAAAAGAGACCTTCTAATATTATTGTCGACAGGCAAAATATAATAGTGAATAAATAAACTACACGCGCTAACCTTGCTCGCCTATTCAGAAACCACACTTCAACTTGTCGAGTACGGAGATTGAGCTGGAGGGCTAAGGCTTCCTTTTCCTTCTGCGGAGGAAGAAGAAGTTACAACACCCGAAATCACGTCAAAACAGAAACTATATGAAGTAAGTGACTACTGTGAACAGAGACTTACAGGTTCAGGTGCCCTGTTCTTTTGGAAACTTTCTTCCAGAAGAGCACGCTGCTCTCTGGACAGCCTAAGCCTTTTCCTGGAACAATCCTCTTCTTCTGCATCGCTGTGTACCCAAGCTCGCCCATTCTCCAACTCCTCGGCACCACCATGCTTTCCCTTGATCTCGGCACACACGTTGGTACCAAAACCCACATCTAATGAAAGTTTCCCATCCTCGTGAGAACCGAGACCTAGAGAAAGCCCCTCACCTAGAGGAACCGCTGCACTGCAATGCCGACCTAGAGAAAGTCCCAGATCTAGAGGAAACCCTGCACTGCAATGGTGATCCATATTCCTTTCTTTCGTTAAGGTTTCAAAAGAGTGGAAATGATTGAAGAGTGTATAAAATAGAATGGGATATATATAGGAGCAGGGAATGGGAAATGGATCCCAAGTGCGGCCTGACTCCTCAATATTTATTAGTGATTATCACAATAAGTTTGCACTCGTAAAACGATAAAAAGGTTGAACGAGTAACACAAGGTTTACATTATTCCCAATAAAAACCGCGCAATTTTCTTGTCGCAGAGGAATGGAGATCTAATTTTAAATTTAAGATTAATAATTTCTTTATGATTTTCTATTTTAATAAATATTTTGAATTTAAAATTATATATATATATATATATATTTTCAAATTAATGTAATTATAATATTTTTTTTTTTAATATATTTTTGTGAAGATCAATATAAAAACTATTTATAGGCATATCTTCACTACATTAATATTTCTCATCATTATGCTATTTATAGGGAATTGAAGTTTTGTGTCTTGCCTAATATTCGTTGTATCCAACCACATGATAAATTCCTAATTGACAACAGCTTTGTAATGTTTTAATTCTATTTAATGATGTAGTTCTTTGCAACACCACAATTTATCTTTACTTTAAATGAAAAATATTTTTATTACTATGAATACTTTACAAAGTAGATTCTTCCTTTAATCCCTAATGATTTAGTGAAGATATGGCCTCCTTATGCTAACTCAATTTTAGCGAGAGATGCTTCTTAGTTGTATTTAAGGAAGCTAGAGATGGTTCTTAGTAGTATTTGAGCAAATTTTAGGAACCATTTTTCCTTTCACGGTTTTTATATGGTTCTTCTACATTACATAGTTAGTCATACTCATGTCATGAATGACTAAGGATCTTTTCTATAAGGAGAACCATATTCTGTGTATGTCCATTAATTTTGATGTTATATGTTAGGAAAACCCTTTCAATTTGCTTGGTATTTCTTCATATTTCTCTAGATATGTGACATCCCCACCCATCATAGCCACATGAAAATAATACTCGAGTGACGTGTCTCAAAGAAGTGTTTTATGTTGAAATTTTTTAAAATTTTCTTGATATTTCTTCATATTTATGTAGGGATGTTCTACCCAATGTTATGATGTGCTTCAACATTAAGATATTTGTGTGGCGGCATCATTTCTTTCAAAGTTGGCATATCATTTAAAAAATTATCATAAGCGATATTTCTAGATTTTTAATCTTTAGCATTTATTTTAGGTTTTTACATGAGATCTACCGCATACTCAACTTAATGTTAAATATTAAACATCACCTTTATGTTTATATTGACTTTTACCTTTATATGTTTGTTTTTTTACATGTTTACCTATTTACTTTTTTAAGAGATATCTACCAAATACTAGGTTGTAGAGTGCCTCTTGGTGCAATAAATACCCCATACTAGGTTGTAGAGTCCCTCTTGGTGCGATAAATATTTAAGTTTAGGTTTACATGTTTATGTGTTTACATGATTAGATTTACGTTGTTTTTAACGTGAGATCCACACCATTCTAGATTCTAGAGTACCTCTTGGTGCAATAAATATTTAATTTTAGGTTTGCTTTTTTACGTGAGATCAAATTCTTCTTGGCGCAATAAATATTTAAGTTTACTTTTATATCTTTAGATTTACGTTTTTGCTTGAGATGTGTATCTACAACATACTAGGCTCAACATTAAATCTTAAATATTATCTTTATTTTTATATTTAAGTTTACATATTTACATTTTTACATAAGATCTATCTCATATTCACATTTCTTTTATATTTATATTTACTTTTACATTTACATATTTATATTTACTTATTTATATTTTTACGTGCGATCTACCCCATAATAAAATATAGAGTACCTATTAACCTAATAAAAAAACTTCTTAAAAAAAATATAACAAACCTCCCGAGTGTTTTAGTAACACTTTATGATTCAAGAGTGTATAAATAAAAAGGGATATATATCGGACCACATAATGGGAAACCAGATTCCATTATGACCTTACTCCTTACTCCTTCGTCTTTATTAGTGATTATCACAATAAATTTGGACTGTGAAAACGATAAAAAAATGTTGACCAAGTAACACAACGATTGCATTATTCCCAATAAAAACCGCTCAACCTGTTAAAAGGATTTCTTTCTTGGGATAGAAGAAAGATCTAATAAAACTATAGATATATTATTAAATTTTAATTATAAGACTAATAATAATAATATTAATGGAGTAGTGGTTATTAAATTTTAATTATAAATTTATTAATAGAGTAATATTATCAATAAAGTAATGGTTATTAATTTATTAAATAATTATTAAATTTTAAGGTAAAATAATCAATTATTTAATTTATTTTAAAATATTTTTATTATGTATTATGATGTTTTAAGTTATATAAATAATTATAATTTAATTTAATTTTAAAAATCTACGGTTAATATTTTTTTTGGGTTGTTATTTTAAGAAATATTTTGAATTTAAAATTTATTATTTTTTTTTCAAATTAATCTAACTATAATGATATTATTATTATTTTTAATAATTTAGATCAATAATCTTTCATAATACTTTTTTGGTGAGATCAATACAAAAATATTTATAGGCATATCTTCACTACATTAATATTTCTTCTCATCATGTTCCTTGTATGGAATTGAACTTGGTGGCATAAGGAATATCTATTGTACAACCAGAAGACCAAATCCTAACTGACAACATTGTAATATTTTATGTCTATCTGATAATGTAGATCTTTGCAACACTACAATTTATCTTTAATTTAAATGAGCAATATTTTTATTACTATCAATCTCTTAAAAAGTGGCTTCTTTCTTGAATCGCCAAGAATTTAGTCAAGATATGGTCTCCTTATGCCAACTGAGTTTTAGCAAGATATGGTTCTTAGTGGTATTAAAGGAATTTTTAGGAATCATTTTTCCTTTTATGGTTTTTATCTCGTTCTTGTACATCAGATAGTTAGTCATACTCATGTCATGAATGAGGAAGGCCCATTTATATAAGGAGGATCAATGTATTAAATTTAATTTTGGTGTTATATGTTAGGAAAAACCTTAAAATTTTCTTGATGTCTCTTGATAGTTCTCTAGAGATGTGGCATCCCTACACATAATAAACACATCAAAATAATACAAGTGACCATTCTCAAAGAAGATTTTTTATGTCATATGTTAAGAAAATATTTTAAATTTTCTTTATATTTCTTCATTTTTCTATAAGAATGTTCACGGGCATGTTATGATGTACCTTAAATTATTGACATTTGTGTGGTTGCATCATTTTCTTCAAAGTTGTCATATCATTTAAAAAAATTAGCATAAGTGATTTTTGTAGATTTTTAATCTTTAGCATTTATTTTTCCATTGGTAAAAGTGATACTAGTACTAATGTAGGAATCTTTAAAAAAGTTGATTACCTGTCATGATCACGACCTTTAATATTTGTTTTTTCAGTTGTAAAAATGATACTTGTACTAATGTATGGATCCTTCAAAATTCTTAATTACTTGTTAGGATCATAAGGGTATATCAACATTATAACAATCTAATAGAGTAGTCTTGTAAATTAAATTGGTGGTAAAAACCAATAAGCTCATATTTATGATAAACATGAGTATAGTGAATTTATAAAACAAGAAAAAAATTTCCAAAAAAAGGACAATGTAACAAATATATCAAATATTTTATTAATAAAATATCATTATAATATTTTATTAATAAAATATCATTATAAAGTTTTATTAATAAAATATCATCATAGAAATTTATTTATTTTATCTATAAATAAATTATGGAGTAGTATTTAAGTAAGATTTTTTAGAAAGTCTTCATTTCTATTTTCATACCACATAATTTAATATTTGGCTACAAAATTTTTAGTAAATTCCTATAAAAAAATCCACAAGGCACTCCAAAAACTAGTACTTGAAGATTATTCCCATTAACAATTGTGGTTATAAATATTTAATAAGATTAATCTGAATATATTAAATTTTAAACAATTTAAAAAATTATTTATTTTATTTTAAATCATATTATTATGTTTTAATTATTATTAACCATTATAAAAACCCACATTTTTAAATATATTTTGACATTAATTTTTAATATTAATTTATTACTCCATAATAAACAATTATTACTATTCAAAATTATTGTAATGCAATCTTCATACATGCCCCAACTACAAATACCCAACTCTAAAGAAAGTGCTCAAGTGAAATCCTGTTATGTGCCCCATTAGCAAAACTGAGAGCTTTCCCCGCACTGCAATCCTTACCCATACCTCTTTGTTTTGTTAAGGTTTCAATTGTGGAAATGGTTGAAGAATCTATAAAATAGAGACGACATATGTACGAGGAGAGAATGGGCTATGGATCTAGCCCGACTCCTCAATCTTTGTCTTAATATTTTGTTAAGATTAATTATAATTTTTTTTTTTGTTTAAATAATTTATATAATAATTTAGAAATTATAGTAAGATTATGAAAATTTTTAGTAAAGACTTTTAAAAGTTTTGGTTACTAGTTAAGCTTTAATATATTGTGGTGTTTTAGGAGTATTTGATAGTGCTAAATCCATTTTCATTATAAACATGTAATGCTAAAAAAATTACTATCCAAATTATTTCAAACTATTCTATATCTAAATAAATAACTCAAATTTTTAATATCATTAATTTTTATTTATTAAATTTTTGATACACTATCTAATTTATTTTAATTTTATTATTATGCTTTAAATTTTATTAGCAAATGTAAATAATTTTAATTTTTAAATTTGAGATAAATAATTTCTTATATAGGCCAACAGAATGACAACGGATTCCATTACGGCCTTACCGGTCATTATTATTTATTATCGCAATAACTTTGTACTCTTAAAAGCAAAAAAAGGTTGACCAAGTAACCCAAGGTTTACATTATTCCCGATAAAAACTCCTCAACAAGTTAAAAGGATTTCTTTCTTCGCGTAGAAGAAAAATCTACTAAAACTATACAAATATAATTAAATTTTAACAATAATAATAATGGAGTAGCGGTTAATTAAATTTTAACAATAATAATAATGGAGTAGCGGTTATTAATTTATTTAAAATTTTCCTATTATGTATTGTTATGTTTTAAGTTGTATTATTAATAATAAATAATTTTAATTTAAAAATTTGGAGTTAATAATTTTTTCTTGTTATTATTTTAATAAATATTTTGAATTTAAAATTTATTATTCTTTTTTTTTCTTCAAAATAATCTAATTATAATGATATTATTATCACGTTTTGAATTTTATTAACAATCATAATTATATATATATATATATATATATATATATATATATATATAATTTGGGATTAATAACTTCTTTATATTATTATTTTAGTAAATATTTTGAAATTGAAATCTAACATTGAATCTCTTCTTTAAATTGATTTAATTTAAAAAATATATATTATTATTAAAAATTTATTTGAAATATTTTTATTTTTTTTAAGGGAAATCATTGTTTCTAAGCTTTAGAGAGAGAGTGAGAGTCAATACAAAAATATTCAAATCTTAAAAATATTAAAAATATTAATACATTTCTTTTATCAAATCGTGTATTTATGATATTTTAAAACCTTAAAAATTGTTCAGAATTAAAGTAAAATGGATCTATGGATTCATTCTTAGGCTCTTAACTATCATATATATATATGAAAATCTAATCCCTCGGATTACAATGATTGCTACTAGAACTTTCGGGCAATGAGTTGCTAATCATGGGAGAAGCATTTTGGAAAACAATATTAACATAGTGAAGTGCATGTCATCAACGAGGCCCTCCTGAAGACTTGTAGGGCACAATCCATACGTCGTTCCCATATTTGGTGGTGGAGTAAAATATCTATTTCTTATCTTAACCTCTATTAATGTGGTAGTCCCGACATTTCCTATTGGACTAGCTTTCACTCTAGCTTCATCCCCATCCATCCACAACTTCAACTAGCTTTTTTCTCCTTCTCATACTTTGCGACTACTTAACATTTCTCCGTCTTGGTATAGCTCCTTGTGTCATATATGGATCTCCTACAAATATTCTTTCTTCCAGTCATCAACTATCCACACTCTCCTTTATACTTCTAGATCTCTGGCCTCCCGAAGTCATCCACATCCATCTATTCAATATTTTCACAGCTCCTATCTAGGAAGAATCCCTCTTGTGAGGTCATTCCTCCTATACAAGGTCTTTAATATACCATCGGGTGGGCCCTGGAACACCAACAAGTTCTCTTCCACCATTAAAACTTTAATCCACAACGAGATCTCCTTCAACAATTTTAATCACAACGCTAATGTGAACACGACCTCAACCTTATAAAATGACTAATGACCCTCTATAGCCAACTCAATGGTATACCCCTCTAGATTGGTTTGAACGAAAAATTAGACACATCGTGTTAGGTTTGTATTGATCCGATGTAATTCAACAAGATTTTTCGAGGTCCAGGTATGAGGAGATCAATTCTAGTCACTAGTATTATCTTTTATCTGTAGACTTCACGACTAATTGTAGAGGTCCTTTTGGAACTTTCTTGAGAATATTACATACTGATTGCTTGTAAGATATACATAAATTTTTTTTTCCTCTAACCACTTCACACTTCGATGATAAACGTGTGCTTGTTGGGAGGTAAACCACTCTAATTGTTCATGCCACCAATCTTCCAGATCCTTCTTAAAAATTATTTCCATCATGTTGATGCAGGAGCATTTAGGCCTAGTCAGCAATGTGATAGCATGATCACATGTTGTGACTAATAAGGGGTTGGAAGATAATAGTTTAATTAATTTTACTTGTTTAAATATATGAGAGTGTTATTTATTGTTAAATATGAGGAAAGGGTATATGTGGCTGAGTGATCCTCCCTGTGTGGAGATCAGGCCAAACAGTTAGATTTATTTGACTAAGAATAGAATATAAGGAATTTTAAAAAGCTTGATTTAGTGTTGGTTTAGAAAAGAGTGGGTTTGAAGAGACTTTTTAGGAGAGGTTGAGAGATTTCTGGTTCTGAACCTGAATTGGTTCATGAAACCATTTATTTGTATAAATTGTGTCGAGAGAGAGAGAGAGAGGATTCAAGAGCAGGTTAGAGAGTTTTTGTGTTGAGCGAAAGCTCAGGGTCGTGGTAGTATATTGTATTTTGTAACAGTGTGAAACGGTGGTTATTTTGTTGGGAAATTTGCCAAGGCGAGACTCAGTTTTTGTTTTTATGAATATTCTGAATGCAATTATGTTTTGTGCTCAATCGAAAGACGGATTATGTGAATTCGAGCATTGTCTTTTTTGTGAAGTTGATGTGTATAGTCACGGTTGTGTGTGTATTTTAATTTCAGTCATATGAACTTTTGTGTTAATGTGAATCTGACGATTATGGCGTGAGAAAAACATTGATTTCTGTTTGAAAAGGCATTTTCCAACACAAATTGGGTGTAAATCAATACAGATCATTCTCGGTGATTAATCTATGCAGAAATCCTCGAAGATGTCATATGTGAAGCACAACATTAACTGGTAGAAAGATGAAGTTGGTCTCAGGTATAGAAGTGAAGAATTTGAAGTTATATGGAACTTCCAGAACGCAGGGCAAGAGCATTAAATTGTAGCATTAACCCAAGCATGATTTGTAGAGTTAAATGCAGAGCGGAATAGCTCGATGGAATTCAAAATTTTGCAGAATTCGAGCAAACATATAAACTGGAATCAGCGTGAAATCCTCCATTTGCTTTGAGCGGTGTTAACAGCAATGGAACACTGAAGGGACAAAGGTGTAGCTAAAGATTGAAGACGGTTATTCTGGATCGATTAAACCATGAATGCGTGTTGATGACGCATTTAGAACAAACGAATTAGGGGGGGGGGGGATTTATTGTTGGTTATAAGCCTTCCACTATAGTTCAAAGTTGATCATAAGCTCAATTCGATGGCTGTATTGTTGGCAGGTTCGAAGTCTGCAAAGGAAAATGAACGCTGTGAAGTTAAATTGTAGATTGTAAACCTATGGGTTGTATATAGCAGTTCTATTGTTCAATAGAAGAAAGTGTATGTTATTGCCCGGACTTGGAATTTTTGGGCAGTTTATTGAGAAGCATTTTTTATGCACACAAAGCAAGAAGATTTTGGGTTTGCAGGGTTACCCTGCCATCATTTTTGGTATCAGAGCTAGCTTAACGCTCTGAAGAGATTTTTTTGGGAAACTAAATTTTAATTTTAGCAGATGTATAATTTCCCTGAAGTGAGTTTGATGAAGATGAGGATCAGGCTACAAACGACATTGAGATCAGAATGGAGAAGTAGAGAATGCCCGGGAAGGTCTGGTAAGAATGTTAAAGTTGATAATTTTGCAGAGATGTATTTGAATGTCTAAGAGATTGAAATTTGAAAGGAGGAATTGTTTTCCTTTTAGGAAAATTTGATTTCATGACTGATTTGATTGAGGTAAAAGGTTTAGAAGTTAAAGCTAAACAGACGAGTGGTTTGTTGTAGCATTGAATTCATTTGAATAGTTTGAAGAATCTTGTGAAACTGAGAATGATTGAAGATTGTTTAAATATGTTGAAGGCAATGATATTGATGATTGAAAGAACATAGATTGGGTTAATAGGACTGAAAGAAGAACCACTACAAGAAATGAATTTTGGAAATTGTATAGGAAAAGCAACATTTGCTTACAAACAGGTTATCATAAGGAATTGATAGAATTGGAAAATATAATTGAAACTCAGATCTAATCTTAATTGGTCTTGAAAACTGAAGATTCCATTATGAAAAATAGAATGGGAGATAGTTGTTGGCTGTATGGAGTCCTATTGAATGAAAAGTCTAAATGAAATAGTGAACAGGTGAGTCCTTTGACTGATGGAATGGGAGTTAGTTTAAAGACATCTTTGAAGGAAATATTGCAGGCTTGAAAGATACTTTGATGTGTCTTCAAGATAAGATTGTGCAGGTCAGTGGAAGCAGTGGATTTGCTGAAAGGTGGAATGAGTTGTACCAGCATCATAGCATATGAGCTATGTAAAGAAGATAGAGCAAGAAGAACTCCCAGATGCGTAAAGGTGACAATACCCGACAGTAAACAAATTTACTGAATGAAGAAGGTAGTGAGCAATTGAAGATGCAGAGCCTAAAGCAAGGAGTATTCAAGATGAGATGAGAACAACTTCCAACTAAGGTTGGGTAGAAGTTGATGAGATAGCTCCACAATTGTGATTGTGGATAGGAGATAACAATTCTAGCAAGAAGAGTGCTGGGTAGAATTGTTAGTCAGTGAAAGGTTCGAGGAAAGAACCAATAGGTGCCAAAAGGCTAAACCCAGGAAAGTTTGGTGAGGCATGAAGGAGATTTGTTATAGGCGAAATGGAAAAAGTTAGTTGCAGCTCACTAGTGAACAAATAAAGTTCACCAGAGGAAGGAAAGGAATTGACTATTGATGGTCATGACAGGGGTACAAAGGAAAGTCACAGACGTAGGGAAAAGAGTGCTGAAGTAGTTGGACTCAAAGGAATGAGTAAAGAGGAAAGGGACATAGAGTTGGCTGGGATGAAGGTAGAACTCGGTCATTTGAAGAAGCTGGTATTGAAAGGAATTAGAGAAAAATGGAAACAAGGATTTTATGTGGGAAGAAGAGTTAAATGGCTTGTCAGAGAATTGTCTGCTGAAAAATTATTACTTTGAACAACTGAGAATGAAGAAATAGAATACATCTATGAACCAGAGAAAGGATATCTCCTTGGGGACGAAGACAGTGATTACAGTAGAGAAGAACTGATCTATGTAGATCAGAATGAGAGGAATGTGTTGACATCATCTGCACAGACAAGAGGATCTCATATTTTTGGGATTAATTATTTCTGTGAATGTAAAATTGCAGGTATGCAGCCTAAAGAATTTGAACCTATGTATGAAAATGTGAAAGGAGCAAAGGCAAGACAAGAAAGAAAGGAGATTCATAAGGACTTTCAAGGCTTCAATTGGTGGAGGAAATTAAAAGGTATGGCTGAATGGTTATGTCTTCTTTTAGTGGAAACTTATTGGATTATATTTGAAGGAATTTTAGCATGGAAAGAAGACCAATGGGAAATGGAAACAGGAAAGGAAACAAATGCATTACAGATTTATGAAGTGAAGAAAAGGAAAGCTGACACCGAGAACTTAGCTGAAGAAGGTAAGCCAAGGAAATCTTTGAAAGATCAAAGTCTTATCAGAGAAGAGGAAGAGGCATTATTGTCTTATTTCAACAAACTGAGTATTGGAAGAAATTGTGTAGAACAGAAAGGTATTGTACAAACTTATGATGAAGTTGGCAAGCATAGTCAAGAAGTTGCAGTCCTAGAAGTTTTCTTTGATGAGGAAGAAATCAGAGATGTTGAGGAAGAATTTCTCAATAATTTAGTAAACTATCAGAATAGTTCAGAGGAGCATGAGGAGCTGATCATTGAGGCCTCGAATGAAGAGCCTTGCATTTTTGAAACTGACATGTTGTGTATGTTTTCAGGTTTGACAGGTGAGGAGCGATTGGACAATGTGCTTATGTATGTTGATGAAAAAGTGAGATTACTGGAAGAAATGGTTGAAACAGAAATATATTTTGAGCATGTATTTAATAATTTTGAGAATGATGGTATTGACAGGGAAATTGTCATGATTAAAGGAGCTGAAGATAAAAAATGAAATTTTGTGGTGATAACGCAGAGGAAAGTATGGAAATGGAAATTTATGACAATCTCATAACTTTTGCAGAAGAACAATATAAAGAGTTGATGGCAGAATCACTTATGAAGATCGAAAACCATAGCTATTTTGAATCTAACAATTGTGGTGGAAATTCTGTTTTATACAGGAAGGAAGAGTCATATGCAAATGACATGTTTATTGAATATGAAGGAATTGACATTTTGCTGAAAAAGTTATTAGACAAATCTGACAACATAGAGGGAAGAATTATCTTTGATGATAATGAAAGAGAGGCTGTAGAGTACAAACAACAACAACAGATTCTAAATGGCAGAGGCAAGGAAGATTTGGACAAAAATTCTGGAAAAGGAGAATGTACAGTAGACATATGTCAATGGAGTTCAATTAAAGACAAATGGTAAGAAGGAAATTGAGAAATTGTGGAAGATGAAATCAGATGAGAAGAGGGACAACAAGAAGGAGAAATTGACCATAGGAATTTGTATCAGCAAGAACAAAGGACAACAACAAATTAAGATTTGGAAATCTGGAGGAATAGAATTGATAGTGGCAGAAGACTTAAATCAGCAGCATAATGAAAGTGATGACTAGTTACAAAGTAAAGTTTGGGATACTGGATGGACAGCAGAAGAAAGATATGACCAAGAGGTCATGGAAACTTTCAACTTTGGGATTCTGATGCAGGAGCATTCAGGCCTAGTCAGCAATGTGATAGCATGATCACATGTTGTGACTAACAAGGGGTTGGAAGATAATAGTTTAATTAATTTTATTTGTTTAAATATATGAGAGTGTTATTTATTGTTAAATATGAGGAAAGGGCATATGTGGCTGAGTGATCCTCCCTGTGTCGAGATCAGGCCAAACAGTTAGATTTATTTGACCAAGAATAGAATATAAGGAATTTTAAAAAGATTAATTTAGCGTTGGTTTAGAAAAGAGTGGGTTTGAAGAGAATTTTTAGCAGAGGTTGAGAGATTTCTGGTTCTAAACCTGAATTGGTTCATGAAACCATTTATTTGTATAAATTGTGTCAAGAGAGAGAGAGGGGATTCGAGAGCAGGTTAGAGAGTTTTTTTGTTGAGCGAAAGCTCAGGGTCGTGGTAGTATATTGTATTTTGTAAGAGTGTGAAACTATGGTTATTTTCTTGGGAAATTTGCCAAGGAGAGACTCTGTTTTTGTTTTTCTGAATATTCTGAATGCAATTATGTTTTGTGCTCAATCGAAAGACGGATTGTGTGAATTCGAGCATTGTCCTTTTTGTGAAGTTGATGTGTATAGTCACAGTTGTGTGTGTATTTTAATTTCAGTCATATGAACTTTTGTGTTAATGTGAATCTGACGATTATGGTGTGAGACAAACATTGATTTCTGTTTGAAAAGGCATTCTCCAACACAAATTGGCTGTAAATCAATACAGAGCATTCTGGGTGATTAATCTATGCAGAAATCCTCGAAGATGTCATATGTGAAGCGCAACATTAACTGGTAGAAAGAAGAAGTTGGTCTCAGGTATAGAAGTGAACAATTTGAAGTTCTATGGAACTTCCAGAACGCAGGGCAAGAGCGTTAAACTGCAGCATTAACCCAAGTCTGATTTGTAGAGTTAAATGCAAAGCAGAATAGCTCGATGGAATTGAAAGTCTGCAGAATCCGAGCAAACATATAAACTGGAATCAGCGTGAAATCCTCCATTTTCTTCGAGCGGTGTTAACAGCAATCGAACACTGAAGGGACAAAGGCGTAGCTGAAGATTGAAGACGAGTATTCTGGATCGATTGAACCAT
The DNA here is from genome assembly GCA_034641835.2 of Pinus albicaulis. NCBI lineage: Eukaryota > Viridiplantae > Streptophyta > Pinopsida > Pinales > Pinaceae > Pinus > Pinus albicaulis. The sequence continues at coordinate 59,561 of JAXQQM020066579.1, forward strand.
GAATACGTGTTGATGACGCATTTAGAACAAACGAATTAGGGGGGGCAGAATTTATTGCTGGTTATAAGCCTTCCACTAGAGTTCAAAGTTGATCATAAGCTCAATTCGATGGCTGTATTGTTGGCAGGTTCGAAGTCTGCAAAGGAAAATGAACGTTGTGAAGTTAAATTGTAGATTGTAAACCTATGGGTTGTATATAGCAGTTCTATTGTTCAATAGAAGAAAGTGCATGTTATTGCTCGAACTTGGAATTTTTGGGTAGTTTATTGAGAAGCATTTTTTATGCACACAAAGCAAGGAGATTCTGGGTTTGCAGGGTTACCCTGCCATCAAATGTTCTAGATCCTAGCAAAGGAATCATTTGTTTCTGTAACATGATGGTAGGGTAAATTCCCTCGGTTCAAGCATAGAGGCCAAAAAAAGGGTTTGTTGTCATCTAGCGTAACACTGACATTTTCATCTTACAAAAGAAGAATAAGGTATCTTGCCCAAGGCATTCTGTGACCTTACTTAGTTAAGGGATGGGAATTGAGCATCGAGAGGACTCACACAAAGGATACCAATACTCTTTAACTTAGAAACAATGCATCAAACATATACCCATTGTGAAAGACAACAACTAAATAATTTGAAAGAAAATAGAACACTACAAGGAAAATACCCTCTAGCAGATGTTTCTGAAGAAGCACTTATTAAAGTAGCCTAGATATCTGGTTGTAGCGGAGGCCGGTAGAGGAGGCTCGCAAGTGGAAGTTTTTGTGGTGTGTTTCTAATTATAACACACAACGGTGAATTTTACATAAAGTGCACCAGCCCGTGCTATCAAATGGCTCACAGAGACAATGTGCTCTCAATAAAAACCAGAATGTTGTGTATCAGTAATCTAGTGCACCGATGCATACTATCAAATGGCACACCGAGACACTGTTTTCTCCGTACAAACTGACTCAATGCATCTTCGTAATCCAGTCCACCTTAAAGAACTGCGATGCTCCATTGATACAACCGCTCGATGCATCCCATAATCGAGTGCACTAAAAAAGGGTTAATTTAAAAAAATATTGTCCATAAAAAATTTCATTTTTACTTGTTACAGTGCTCTAGAACTCTGAAGCACCGGTGTGAGTTTTTTTTCTCTGAGGCGCCCTGCCATCGGTGCTCCCATTGCCCGCATTGCTACCGTTCATTTCTCACTGTGTGGTGTTTTAATTTTTCAAAACCGTGGGGAAATTTGATTTTTAGTATTCCATTACAAAGATGCCTCCTCGACGTGAAAATGTGCAGTTAATATACTTGTTTCTCACCAAACTAAACTTTTAGCAGATTAATTTATTAAATTGACTTAAAATTCATTGTTTAAAAACAATAATAATAATAATTATGCGCGATGCGTTCGAGCCATTCAACTCACACCATTTGCGGTGCTCCTTATAATTTTACAGGCTACACCATGAATGGTGTTAACAGAAACTGCACCAGGCAGTGTGGTGCAATACTAAGGAAAATCTCACTGAGAAAAATAAAATAGTGCGGTACGTGACAGCTGACGGTCACACCGACAATTTTTTTTTTTTTTAAATAACACTATGTATGATGGTGCGGTCGTTTACAGGAACACACCGTCCATTATGTACAACATTGCGTGCAATTTAACAACTTCCCGAGGGCATATAGTTTGGTCAATGCACCATACAAAAATGTTTTTTTTTTTTTTTTTATGTGCGTGAATTTTTTCCATGCACACCATGGGCGATGTGCGATAGAGAGGTAAGCACCAGTGGCAGTACAAGACTGTTTTTTTGGGCGCGCCGAATACTTTTTTTCTTCGATAAACGTTATATTTATATATTTTAAAATAAATTTTTCATTTAATAAAAAAATAGGCCTTTTCTATGAGGGAGGCTGACCTATTTAATATGCGAATCATTCAACAACATCAATGGAGAGGGGAAAGACAACAACAAGAGTAGAGCGAGGAAAATTATAACATGATACAATAGTAGGAGACAAAGGAGAGGGAGAGACTTTTGTAGCCTCGCCTTAAGTAACTATTAAATTTTAAGGTAAAGTGATCAATTATTTAAGTTGTTTTAAAATTTTACTATTATTTATTATTATGTTTTAATTTGTATTAGTAACTATGAATAGTTTTAATTTTAAAAAATTTGGATTAATTTTTTTCTTTGTCTTTATTATTTTAATAAATATTTTGAATTTAAGATTTATTATTTTTTTTCTTCATATTAATCTAACTAAAATGATATTTTTTATTTTTTTATAATATATATCGATAATCTTTTGCAATATTCTTTTTGTGAGGATCAATAGAAAAATATTTCTAGGCACATCTTCACTTCTTCAATATTTCTTCTCATCTTGTTATTGTGGGGAATTGAACTTGTTGCCCTAAGGTATATCCATTGTACCCAACCACATGAAAAAACCCTAACTAACCACATATTTTTAATATTTTATCTTTAACTGAAATGAACGATATTTTTATTACTGTCAATATCTTAAAAAGTGGCTTCTTCCTTGACTCCCAAATGATTTATTCAATATATGGCCTCCTTGTGCTAACTTAGTTTTAGCAAGAGCTGGATCTTAGTGGTATTTAAGAAAATTTTAGGGATCATTTTTATTCTCATGGTCTTTATCTAGTTATTGTATATTAGATAGTTAGACATACTCATGTTGTGAATGAGGAAGGCCCTTTGCTATAAGGAGGATCAATTCATTTCCTTCAATTTTGGTGTTATATGTTAGGAAAACCTTTTAAATTAGCGTCATATTTCTTAATATATCTAAAGAGATGTGGCATTCCCACACATCATAGCAACATGAAAATAATACATGTGACCATTCTCAAAGAAGAGTTTTTATGTCATGTGTTAAGAAAAGCTTTTAACATGCATCTATTCAATATTTTCATAGCTCCTAGCGAGGTATAATCCACCCCATGATGTCATTACCCCTATAAAAGGGCTTTAAGATACCATGGGTGGTACCTGGAACACCAGCATGTTTCCTTCTACCATTAAAAATTTAATCCACAATGACATCTCCTTCAACAATTTTCATTGTAGCCCTAACTTGAACACAACCTCAACTTTATAAAATGACTGATGGCCCTTTGTAGAAAAATCGATGGTATACCCCTCTAGATTGGTTTTAACCAAAAATTTGACACCTCGCATTAGGTCTTTTTCAATCCGATGTAATTGAACAATATCAGTCGGGGTTCACATACAAGGACATCAACTCTAGCTGCTAGTATTGTCTTTTATTTGTAGACTTCACAAATAATTATACAAGTCCTTTGGGAACTTGCTTGAGCATATCTCATATGGGTCGCTCGAAAGATATAGGTACAAAATATATTCCTCTAACTGCTTGACTTCGATGATGAAGGTGCACTTGTTTCAAGGTAAACCACTATACTTGTTCATGCCACCAATATTTCGGATCCTTCTTAAAAAAATTTGACATCATGTTATATATCCCTACAATGAAACCATTTTTTTCTAAAACATGATGGGAGGGTAGTGTCCTTGGGTTCAAGCGCATAGGCCAAAAAAGGGTTTTTTGTAGTTTAGTGTAACACTGACATGTTCACCTTACACAAGACGAATAAGGTGTCTCACCCAAGGAATTTTGTGACCTTACTTAGTTAAGGGATGGGAAGCAATAATCAAGAGGACTCACACAAAAGCTACCAATACTCAACTTAGAAAAATTGCATCAAACCTATAGCCATTATGAAATAAAAAAAACTAAATAATTTGAAGGAAAATAGAACACTACAAGGAAAACACCCTCTAATGAATGCTTTTGAGGAAGCCCTTATAAAAACAAATCAGATATCTGGTTGTAGCGTAGGTCGCTAGAGGAGGTTGGCAGGTGGATGTTTTTGCTGATGTTTTTTTTTCATTTCATTTCTAATTATAACACACACCAGTTCATTTGATATAAAGTGCGTCAGTTCGTACTATCAAATGGAACAACGAGACACTGTGCTCTCCATACAAACCAGCATGGTGCATCTCAGTAATCCAATGCAAGAGTGCATACTATCAAATGGCACACCCAGACACTATGCTCTCTCTACAAACTGACACTGTATGTCTCTATAATCCAATGAAATTTAAATAACTATTTTGTGCCATTGATGCAACTTCTCGGTGCATTAAATAGTCGAGCACACTGAAAAAGGGTTAATTTAAAGAAAATATCGGCCGTAAAAAAATTCATTTTTACTTGTTACAGTTCTCTAGAGCTCTGAAGCACTAGTGTGATTTTTTCTTCACTGAGGAGTCCTGTCATCGATGCTCCCATTTTCTGCATCACTACCATCCATTGTTCACTATGCGGAGTTTGAATTTTCTAATTGGTGGATAAAATTTATTTTTAGTATTCCATTGAAAATATTCCTCCTCAGCATGCAAATGTGCAATTAATATACTTGTTTTTCACCAACCTAAGATTTAAGCATATTAATTTCTTAAATTCATGTAAAATTCACTATTTAAAAAAAGCAAAAATAATTATGTGCGGTGTGTTCGAGCTATTCAGCTCGCACCGTTCGCGGTGCTCCCTGTAAATTTATAGGCCGCATCATGAATGGTGTTAACAGAAACCACACCAGGCGGTCCGTTGTAGTACCGAGAAAAAGCGCATTGAGAACAATAAAATAGTGGGGTGCATGCAGTTTCCAGCCACACAAAAAATTTAAATTTTTTAAAAATAACACTATGTACGGTGGTGCGGTCGTTTACCAGAACACAGTGGCCATTATGTATAGTGGTGTGTGTGCTTAAACAACTGCCCCAGGGCAGATAGTTTGGTCAACGCACCATAGAAAAATATTTTTTGTTCTCGTCATGCCTAAAGTCTTTTCACGCATACCATGGGCGATGCACATCAGATAGTCACGCACCGGTGGTGGTATGTGACTCTTTTTTTGGGCACACCGAATGTATTTTTTCTTCAGTAAAAGTTATATTTCTATATTTGTAAATACATTTGTCATTTAATAAAAAACAAAAGGTTTTATGTATGAGGGAGGCTGATGTATTTAATATGCAAATCATTCAGCGAAGTCAATGGAGAGCGGAAAGGCAACAATAAGAGCAGAAAGAGGACAATTATAACATGATATAGTAGTGGGAGGCACGAGAGAGGGAGAGACTTTTGTAGCCTCACCCTATTACGACACCCACCTAGTTGATCATAGGGAGGTACACCTCCTTAATTTATACAAGGAGGATGTATCCCTCAAGGGGCATAGTGGGTTATTAGGAAAATTGACCTACACATGGGATATCCCACCAGCAGGTTTTCTGGGTTGGTCCTAGCCAGTGGTACCAACCTACTAAGAAGGACATATATTTTATTACTGGACTATCTTGGAGAGGGTATGATTTTCACAAGTTCCCAAATGTCCCCATGGGTTATAGAGCATGGAGTCATTTGGCGTAATCCTAGAGATACATTAGGGACGATATACTTTCTCCTATAGATTTTTAGTTGTTTACTCATTTCTTCTTTTGATCCAGAGGAGGTGAGGTGCCTCTCACTACTACTAATGACCATTTCAAACTATTATAGTGATGGGCAGTGCATTAGTTTCCCTCTATTATTTTATGTTTATTCTTTGTTCTAGACGCCACGACTTGTGATATGGTCTGCCAATTTTTGTGGTAGTTTTGTATAGCATTAAATAGATGTCATTCTCAGGCACATGGGAGGTTCAACATCTCTTTTCCTTCAGAATTACTTTGTTTATTTTTTTATAGGTTTTCGGAGACGAGGCCTACTTTTTTCGACCAGCCTTGTAGGGTAATGTTACATGTATGAATGTAGATTTTGTGTGAGATGATGCCCAAGATGGGTCTATCTGAGTATCCGACAAGGATATCTAGTGATGCACAGGAGTTGCTAGTGAGTTTTGATGATCACATGTTCATTATGGTGTCATGTCCTTACGTGGGTTTGGATTATAAATGGTGTGCCAACATTCTCTTCACATAGGATGAGCCATCAGATGCTAGAGGTAACATTAGTGTTTTCTTTAAATAGACTGGATGGGTATAAAATTTCTTTATTGAAAAAGAGATAAAACTGCTATAGAAAAATAGGAATAACTTTATGCATGTAGCCTGATAGAATAGGCGCAGAGGACAACAATAAATCTATAACTGATATGAAATATAATCAATAACATTATATATACAATTCATAAACTAAAATCTTGAAGAATCACGCAGAGTCCGGAACTACCAAATAACTAATACAGAACATATATGAAGGCTCTCGAAGGGAGCTACATTTCATATATATATTTCCGCTAAAGAGGAAGGTTACATTCCAAAACCTCTAGAAAATGGGATACGAAGATAAAACTATATATAGGTAAAATCGAACTATTCACTATAAACATATGACTATCATCTAAGCCCGCTCAATCGAGGAATCCATTATCATTCTACATATAAATATACAACAAAAGCCTATAACTGTTCATTTGCGTGACGCCCTTAAATAGAAACAAATAAAGTAAGTGGAATGATGGCGTCTGGAGCCTTAAAAGGCTAGTGGCTGAAAACCCTTCAAATTTTACATAACACCGAAGAATGGGAATGGAGAACCCTACTTTAGAACAATCAATTCCTTGTGGTAATAGATGCAAATAATTGTTAAAATAAATAACAGTGACGGTTCAAAATATGGAGTCACTTAGAACAAATGCTCAAAGAAAAATTTGGGAATCTTGTATAGATGTCCAGGGTATGGATTGCCTACATCAAAGAAGGAAATTGTAACTAATTAGTACATGAAACCATTAAAATCTAGTTGCAAATGTAAAGATGAAAGATAGGAAAAGGGGAACGAGCTGTTATTACTTGGTCTGGAATCCTCGTCAGCTCAGAAAACTAAAAACCCTATAATAAATGAGTTTACAAAAGAGTTAGGAGGAGCTCCAAGAAAGAAGACCAATTCAAAAAAAGACGGAAATGTATTTCCAAAGATAAAGATAAGCCATGAGAAAATACTTTGCATAGAGAAATAGGTTCACCTGGATAGGGAGAACGGAAGCCACATCTAAGGAGAAAGAAGCACACGAGTCTCGATGCATGTATTCAAACCTGGGGAAATTATTTCCCAAAAAAATTATTATTTGCAGCAAACATCGAATGTTTCGTGGATGGCAGAGAACCACCATTGCAACTTGTGATAAACCAAAATGAAGTAATTTAATTAAATCACCAGGAAACATAAAAAACTTTGTTGGAATGAAATGAAAATTCCATGGTTACCCTTGCGAGGATTAAATTACCTATTGGTACATCCATGGAAAGAAAAAATTGTTGTCGGAGGACTGTCTATGGAATGAATGATCTAGGTGGATATCAGTGGCCACCCACCTATTCCATTTGGACCAGTACCATCAATTCTTGTAGCTTTTCACATTCAGCACAACTTGTTATTTTTAGCAAGTTTTTCGGTCGTCCACTCCCAAAGTCGTTTTGGGGCCTTAATGATCCAAGTGGATATTGGTGGCCACCCACCTATTCCATTTTAAACCCCATAATCATTTCTTTCAGTTTTTAAGTTACAACACAACTTACTATTTTTAGCAGTTTTTTAGGTCCTGAACATCCGGAGCCGTTTTGAGGCCCTAAACGATGTTTTTTGGGCATCGTTCGTCCGACAAATATGATTTTGTTCCAAAAACAATATATGCGGCAATATTTGTAGTCC
>JAXQQM020071076.1:0-84173 GCA_034641835.2 Pinus albicaulis
GGAGCCTCCTGTAGGTTGTAGCCTGCAGAAAATAGATGGGAGTTGGAGCTTCGTGCAAAGTTGTAGGAAGAAATTGGGGTAGTAGTTGCTGAAGATGGCAACAAGAAACAGTGAAGGAGGCATCCCGAAACATCTTTCCTGATCCTAGTTGGAAAGTGATCACCTAAACTAGGTGGGGGACCACACAGGTGATTTTTGTCGCAAAGTCTATTTTTAGACTATGTCTATTTTTAGACATATGGATCATGATCTATAAGTTGCGAGATGCTAGTTATGGATGGTTGGTCATGTTGGTAAAAATAGATGGACCTCTATTTTTAGACATATGGGTGGTTTCTATTTTTAGACTGCCAGGCTAAAAATAGATATGTCGAATATTATTAGCTCTTAATAATATTTGGACTATAAACATTATCTTATTCTCTTGGAGCACTTCAGTTAAGTGCACAGATGTGGCACAGGAGCTGACAGAAGGAATTACACTATTCCTGAGGGTTATGTGGAGCTATTGCATGGATACTTCAGCTAGAACTCATGTGACAGAGTTTGGTGGAGTTGATTGAGGAAGTTAGTGGAGTTGTATTCAGTTTAACTAATCTAAACATAGTTGAGCTATTTGTATTCAGTTTAACTAATTGATACAATTAGTGAGAGTGGTGTGAATTTATTATTAATTAATTCACTAATTATAAACTCATTAATCAACTAAAGAATGCATCAGTTAACTTCAGTGCATGGACAGTTTCAGTGGAGACCAGTGCAGAAATAGGTGAAAGAGCAGGTTAACTATCAGTTGTGACTATATTGCTGCTATTTGCAACACACAGATAGGTGGAGAAGCCCATGAGGATTGCGCAGTACAAGCCAGGTGGTTTATCTATTTAATGAATCCATCCCATAGCATTGAAAACGCAATAGAGGCTGGTTATCAAGTGGCAAAATATTGGAGCATGTGTTTTGCTAGATCTAGCTTGATAGTGTGTATCAATTGAGGGTGTGCATGAGAGCTTGTGAGGAGATTTTGTACTATGATTGTTACATGATCTCCATGACATGGCACATGGGCGTATAGTTGGGGGTTTTCACTAAGCTTTCCCATGGAAATACCTGTAAATTCATATGTGTGAATTCTTTATGGCTTTAATGTGTGCATGCAATTGATTTTATTTCAAGATGAGATGATCAATGGTAGAAGAGATTCTATTATGCATGAAGAAAATAGTGTGTGATCGAGAATCTTGCGGATAACATATCGGGCTTATTCAAATTTCTACAAAAGAATTCCTCATAGGTTGGAGCGCAGAAAATCAGTGGTGAGAGGGAGTTGGAGCTTGCCTTTGCATCACAACAATACTAAGATGTGGTTTTCTCCCTTATGGGTTTCACTTTATATCCGTTATTCATATGCATGATGATTATGTGTTGATGTATTGTATTTAATCTTCTTATCACTTGTTGCTCACATATTAAGTTTGCTGATTCATTATATATTAAGTTGCTTATGAAATGGAGGTGTAAATAAGTTTAAAGAAAAAGTTTTAAATGTCCATGAATGTGTTAAATTGATTCAATCCACCCCCCTCCCCTTTTAATTTAGCTAAGGGTTCATCAATTGGTATCAGAGCGGGTTCCTTCAGTAACAGTTTAACAACTGGAAGGAGGTCCTAGGTCCCCAAAATGGCTAGCCTAGAAGGATGCTCAACAAATAAAGCCCCATTGTTTACTGGCACAAAATATGCTTTCTAGAAAATAAGAATGAGGACATACTTAACGTCTCTAGGTATAGAAGTTTGGACTGTTGTGGAAGAAAAATATGCACCAAAGGATACAGTCACTGAGGAAGAAGCCAAACAAAATTTCAGAGCTAATGCAAAAGAAATGAATGCAATCTTGAGCAGTCTAAGTGAGTCATAATTTATCAAAGTAATGCATAGTAAGACTGCCAAAGATATCTGGGATACTTTAGGAAACATTCATAAGGGAGGTACAAAGTTGAAGATGGCCAAACTGCAAGCACATAGAACTCAGTTTGAAAACCTAAAAATGAATGAAGATGAAGATATAACTACATTCTTCTTAAGAGTTGCAGAAGTTGTGAATATCATGATAGGCCTAGGAGAAGAAATTAAATAGAATGTTGTAGTCTAGAAAATATCGAGATCTCTACCATCCAGGTTTAATCCTAAGGTTTCTTCCATAGAATAAACAACAAACTGGGAAACCTTAACCAGAAACCAATTACTTGGGAACCTAACAACATATGAGATGAGACTTCCTAAAGGGAAGTAAAACACGAGGGAGGCTGCCTTTAAAGCAGACAAGTGCATAGAAGAAAAGGAAGGTACATCCTCATGCTCTGATGAAGAAGAAGCCAAATTTTTCAAAAGATTGGATAAAGGCACAGGTAAGTACAAAGGTAAAATTCCATTTAAGTGCTTTAATTGTGGAAGAGTGGGGCACTATGCTTCAAAATTTCCTCATAAGAAAATAGAGAATCAGTCAAAAGGGAAAGAGAAAAGAAATTTCAGAAATAGGCAGAAAGGGAACAGATTTAATAAAAGAACATTCTATGCTCAACATGACAATAGTGCATCTAAGATATCAGATGAATCCCCCAATGAAGAAGGAACATCATAATTCATTTTGATGGCCAAGGAAGAGCTTGAGAAAGATCTTCTGGAATTTGAAGAAGAAGGTGAGGTAGATCTTGATGGGGAGTTTGTGAGTGCCCTAAATGAAATAGATCGACTCAAGTTGAAGACTAGAAAACAGAAGGCAATCCTTCTGAAACATGTAAAGGAAGAACCAAACTTTGAAGATTTTATCAATTTGAAAATTGATCTAGAAGACGCAAGGAAAGTAGAAGACATTCTGCTGCAACAAATAAGAGAGAAAAGTTAGGAATGTGAAAGATTGGAAGAAGAGGTGGTGAGTATGAGGAAGAAATTGGAAAATGCTCAAACTGATTTAACAATGAACATTCAACAGTTAAAAGGTGCTGAAAAATTGGATAGGATATTAAATGCACAAAGATCTCCTCTTGTAAATACTGGGATAGGATATGAAGGAGAATACAGAAAATCAAAGTCAGAGGGTAAGAAAGCTATTACATTTGTGAAAGTTATCCTAAAATAAAATGTTAACTCCCATCAATCTGAGAACAAAAATGTGGGAAACCCTTCAAATCCTCATGAACTGTAGAAAAAACCCACCACAAGGAAAGCCCTAAAAACAAGAGTAGTAAACAACCAAGAAACATTCCAGCACAAATAAAATGGCTTCCAAAGAAAAAAATTTCATATGACTAGATGGCTATATCCCCAAACAACTTTCTCCGCCAGAGAAAAATACTACTTCCATGGGTATTGTTTTTGCTCTAAAATTTTCGGTCATAAAGCCATGGAGTTCCGAGCGTATATAAGGATACCGGAGTATGTAAACTCAAAGGGAATTATGAACAATGGTGGATTCACTCGTGTACATAATCTATTCCTAAATACAATCAATTTTTTAGCTGCCATAAAAAAGGGCACAAGTCTTACGAATTTCCTCTCAAAGACTATGATCCATCTCCTCAGGAAATTTATCAAACAAACAGCTGCATGCAATGGAAAAGGAAGCTAAATAAATGTGATCTGGTTCTAATTTCTTAATATTAGAACAATAAATGTTATGTGGATAGTGGGTGCTCAAAGCATAGGACTGGATACCGAAGAGGGTTTGTAACTTTTGATAAAAATAAATCTGGGAATGTAACATTCGGTAATGATAGAGCAGGGAAAATCAAGGGAAAAGGCACAGTCAGTCTGAATAATGGAAGAGGAGAGGCTCAGGATGTACTGTTTGTAGACAGTCTAAAAGCCAATCTCCTAAGTGTTAGTCAAATGTGTGATAAAGGCTGTGAGGTCCTTTTCAGAGCCCAAGATTGTGAAGTAAGGTCAATCACCACAGGAAAGACCTTCGTCAAAGGTGTTTGAACAGAGAGTAATGTCTATATAGTATAAGAAGAGAATGAAGCATGCCATATAAACAAAATTGACGAATCTTGGTTATGGCATAGAATATTGGGACATCTAAATTTTGACCACATTCAAACTGAGCAAAAAGAAAACAGTCAGATATTTTCCTACAATAAAGAAGCCACCAAATACCATATGTAAGTCCTGCCATCTGGGAAAAAAAACTTTCACATCATTCAAAGCTAAAGACCAACCATCTACAAGTAAGCCTCTTTAGCTTGTACACATGGACTTGTGCGGTCCTTCAAGAACTAATGCACCAGGTGGAGAATCGTATTTGATGCTGATAATCGACGATTTTTCCAGATTAATGTGGGTGACATTTCTCAGATACAAATCTGAAGCGTTTGATAAATTTGAGATATTCAAGGCATTGGTAGAAAATCAAACTGGATGTAAACTAAAATGCATCAGATCAGACAGAAGAGGTGAATTCACATGTGATGAGTTTGCATACCTGTGCAATGAATATGGGATAAAGCAAAAATTTACAGTTGTAGATACACCTCAACAGAATGGAGTGGAAGAGAGGCAAAACCAGTCTGTACAACAGATTTCCAGAGCCATGATGCAAGAAAGAAACATTCCCCAATCCTACTAGGCAAAAGCAATACACACAACTGTTCATATTCTCAACAAAGCTCATCTCATACAAAATTGTGACAAGACTCCATATGAATTGTGGCATGGGAAACCTGCATCAATTAAGCACTTTAGAGTCATTGGCAGCAAATGTTTCATAAATAATAATGATGAAAAATTGGGGAAGTATGATGCAAGAGTTGATGAAGTAATATTTTTGGGACATGCATCAAAGATTAAAGGTTACAGATGCTACAATAAAAGACTGCATAAAATTGTGGAAAGCATTGATGTGAGATTCGATGAAGAAATACCAGATAGAACCATAAGTAAAAACTGTGTCAATCCTCTAGATGATCATGAATATGAGAATCAAGAAAATAAAAAATAGAATAAGACAACATAAGATATAGAACTCAAAACGACCCAGACAAGAGTGCATGAATCCAAACTAGAAGACAACTAGCTGAATAGACCGAGGAAGTGTATCTAACCATGCTGTCACGGATAGAACTGATGAATTTTGATGAAACCATCAAAGACAAAAATTGGATAAATGATATGAACGAAGAATGAGATCAGATTGAGAAGAAAAAAACCTGCAAGTTAATACCAAGACCTGTTGGGAAAAATGTCATTGGCACAAAGTCGATATTCAAGAATAAGATGAATGAACAAGGTCGAGTAATCGGAAATAAATCCATACTTGTATGTAAGGGATAATTTCAAATCGAAGGACTTGACTATGATGAAACTTTTTCCCCTATAGCAAGAATGGAAGCAATTAGAATGTTTTTGGCTTTCACATGCTATCATGATTTCAAGGTATATCAAATGGATGTTAAGTCTGCCTTCTTAATTGGAGATATAGAGGAAGAAGTCTACATGGAACAACCTAAATTTTTTTCCTTAGCAGATAAGCACAACTATGTGTGCAGATTAAAGAAAGCCCTATATGGTGTCAAACAAGCACCACGTTCATGGTATTCCAAGCTGGACAAGTACTTAAAAAAAAAAGGATTCAAGAAAGGAGGAGTAGACAAAAATATATATTTAAAGGCTGATGAAAATGAACTTTTAATTGTAGTGGTATATGTAGATGACATCATGTTTGGAAGCAACAAGGATGAGTTAGTAAAAGGATTTGCAGAAGAGATGAAGTCAAAATTTGAGATGTCTATGATTGGAAAGCTTACCTTCTACCTAGGACTTCAAATTCTACATAAGAACAAAGGCATATTCATTTCACAAGAAAAATACTTAAGATACATGTTAAAAATATTCCAAATTGAAGACTGCAAACCTGTGTCAACTCCCATGATCATTGGATGCAAGTTATGTGCTAATGATGGATTGCAGATTTAGATCAAAGGCACTACAGATCTATGATAGGAAGTATGCTATACCTAATAGCTTCTAGACCAGACATTATGTTGGTAGTAGGACTTGTTGCAAGGTATCAAGCAACACCAAAACAAAAACACTTGCTTGCAATTAAGAGGATATTTAGATACCTGCAAGGAACTGCACATTATGGCCTATGGTATCCGAAAGGTAAATATTTCACATTGACAACATATACTAATGCAGATTAGGCCAGCTGTGTAGATGAAAAGAAAAGCACGAGTGGAGGTGCATTCTATTTGGGAGAAATTCTGGTGGCATGGTTAATAAAGAAGCAAACATATGTCTCTCTATCTACTGCAGAAGCAGAATACATAGCAGCAACAACTTGTTGCACACAAGTAATGTGGATGAAAAAAACTCTTCAAGACATGAAGGTAAGCATCAATGAACCTATTTCTATCAAATGTGACAATACAAGTGCAATAAGAATATCAAAAAATCTTGTACTTCATTCGAAAACCAAGCACATCCCAATAAAGTACCACTTCCTCAGAGAAAAAGTAGCAGAGAAAATAGTAAAGATGGAATATGTCCCAACAAAAGAACAAACAACAGACATATTTACAAAACCTCTTGCTAGAGAACCTTTTGAGTATCTAAGAGAAAAACTAGTGATAGTATTTGTAGATGATACTCTCTAATATGAATAATAATAATAATAAAAAGCTCCAACAGAGGCTGCAAAATCAGGAACAAACATCCAGCCAAGGTTAGTCAAGAAGGAACTTCTTAGGGGGAGTGCAACCCATAAAAGTTTTCACAGAAGAGCTATAGCTATGGAGCAGGTAAAGATCTACAGAGGATTATTACAATGGATGTCTATTTGCAAGTGTTAATAATGTAACAAAATGATTTTAAGAAGAATGAATAATAAAAATGTTATTATCATTATATCATTACAAATATTCATCAATTGGTATTTGTAGCAGTTTTCCTATTAGTAGAATACCAAGTTTTATTTTTGGAGCAGTGTTATGGTACAGGTCCCCAGTATCAGAGTATTATAGCATACATCATGGGGTAACCCTTTGCCATTGATGTCAAGGGAGGAGGAAAAGCAAGCAGAGGAAGGAAGGCACTTCTCAGAATGAAAGGGAGAGGAAGTGTTGCCATTAATGCAAAGGGGGAGACTGTTGTAAATAATTTCATTGATGGAAAAGGAGCACAAAGGAGTAGCACCATAATTATCATTAAGGAAAAGGAGTAGAGAAGAAAGAGCAATAAGGAAAAGGAGCCGATCAAGTAATGATGCCGTGAGAATGAAAAAAGGAGACAAGGAGCAACAATGTGCAGTGAAGAGGCAAAGGAACAAGGCAAAGGAGCAACATTAGAAGTATAATCTCTTAGCAGAGAGAAGAAAAAAAGAGGCATGGAGAAGCTTTAGAGTTATTACTTAAGGTAAAGGAGCAGCAAAGAATCAAGGAGCAACAAAAGAGGAAAAATAAAATGTTATGAATTAAAGAAGAAAAATGTGCAGTGTAGGGCCAAGTCAGGCTAGTTTGCATTCAGAACAATGCATGAGGGCACGTGCAGTAAAGTGGGTCAAGTCGGAAAATGGAGAAATTCGTGAATGTATGGGTCAAGTCAGCAAACCAGAGTGAAGCAGAGATGGACGGTGAGGATCAAGTCGCAGGAAAGATAGTGAGCGATGGAAGGACTAGATCACAGAAGACGTTTGACGCATATCACACATCGACGATTTTTGTGTTTAGTGCGAAGTTGTGGGGTGGTAAGTAATTTAAGTCGCGATGCAAATCATATCGCATATCACATAAGGTAAGGAGAACCGTTATGGTAAATGCTAAAATGTACGACGTGCGATAAGGTTTTTGTCGTGGGTTGCGAAATCACGGAATCACAACTCACAAGCAAAAGGATGATTGCAAAACCGTAAAGACACAAGAAATTGTGAAATGTGAAGTGTGGGAGATGACATGGCAACTGACGTGGCAGCTAACGTGGTTGCTGATGTGGAAAACGATGTTGACCTGACCCCACAAATCGCAAATACATCTTGATGACGTCGCAGGTGATGTGGCAAACGACGTGGCAGATGATGTGCCAGTGATGTGGCACCCCGGTGGGACCCGAATCTTTTATCGCAAATCGCATGTCACAAGAGTTTATAACCAAATATCAGAGCGAAATTGTGATAAGAATCTGCGATGATGAAACTGCATGGAAAATTGCAATAAGACAGGTGGGACCCCTTCGCATATTGCAGAGTAGGAGTTCAGAAGGACTAAAGCACAATGGATAACAATGAAAAGTGTCAAACTACATTGAGGGACCGGACACGATACCTTCCAAAGGTAAATGATAATACATTTAAAAGTCTGGGTGTATGTGTATTGGGTTATGAAATCACATCAAGAGAAAGAAATACATATATAACATATAACATAGAGGAACATTGAATTGCGATAAGAAACTGGACGTGAAGACAGGTTAGAGTTGAATTTTAATATATTTCAGATCCGAGGTATATGCATTTTTATAAGAAATTTCTTAAGAAAAGTGGGGGAGCTGTCTATAGCAATAACAAAAGAAACTTCGATATGCAATATGAGGTCGGATGTGATTCATTCCAGAGTTCCTTTTTAATATATTTCAGGTCCAGGGTTGTATCTGGTTACACCGGTTTATAAAGAAAAGTCTGAATGTAGGAGTAGACTCGGGTAACAAAGGAAAATGTTGAACGCGAGAAGAAAAGACTCGGGTAAGTAAAAAATCATGCAGAACATAGACCTGACTATAGAATAACGGTGTATTGCGACCGATTAATAACAAAAGGCTGAACGCGAGCAGAAGGAGACTCGAGTAGATGAACCGACAGAGAAAAGGAGAAGAAGGCTGAATGTTGTGGGCAAGAGAAGGAAGGAAGATAGGCCGAGTCAGGCAAAAGGCAGTTATGCAGAACAATTAGAATATAACAACAAAATCATAAAAGACAAAGAGACAACAAGAAGAAGAGGACAAATGCACAACAAAACTAAGAAGCTGAAAGGGCTGAGTTGAAATATTTTGTATGAATGTAAATTTATTGATATATTCTATATTGTTTATGATGCAAAGGAAAGTCTCCCAGGCAAAGAAAAACTCCATTTTATACTGAAATAAATGTATATATTGTTGTAACATTCTGAATATGCTAAGTGAGGAAATGAGTGGGTGGAAGACAAAGAGTTATGCCTATTCACTTCATATTCCTGTATAGAATGAAACAACCATGAAGTTATCTCTATAAATGATGTTATTGTAATGTGCATAGAGAGGTTAGAAAGTGTAAGAATGAGAGTGAGAAGATAGAGATGTTGTGCACATCCAAAGCTAATATAAAGAAGATATGAAGGCTGAAAGGGCAACAGTGAAGAAGGAGTATAACAGAGCTGATATCCGGGTAAATCAACATATGATTTTATTGTAGTGTAACGGAGTTGGTGCTTCCATATCAAGTTGTAGCTTGATAGATGTCTGGTTGTAGCTGGTTGAGGTAGGAGCCTCCTGTAGGTTGTAGCCTGCAGAAAATATATGGGAGTTGGATCTTCCATGCAAGTTGTAGCTTGCAAAAATTGAGGTAGTAGCCTCCTGTAGGTTGGAGCCTACAGAAAATTAGTTGTGAGAGGGAGTTGGATTTTGCCTTTGCATCACAACAATAATAAGATGTAGTTTTCTCCCTTATGGGTTTTCACTTATATCTTTTGTCTATATGGATGATGATTATGTGTTGATGTAATATATTTAATATGCTTATACTTGCTGCTCACATATTAAGTTTGTTGATTCATTATATATTAAGTTGCTTATAAAATGGAGGTGTAAATAAGTTTAAATAAAATGTTTAAACGTCCATGAATGTACTAAACTAATTCACCCCCCTCTCACTTTAGCTAAGGGTTCATCAAAAGAAACCACGTGCCCAGGAAAAAGAAGTTGTGCAAGATCCAAGACAAGCCTATATATATATATATATAAGTTATTAATAAAATAAATTAATAAGAACCTTCTATTTCAATTATTCTTCAATATTATTTAAACTAATATATTATATTTTCAAGAAAATAATGTGTAAAAAAATATAATCAACATAAAGTACTTCAAGACATTGAATTAAATGTATACTTATTTATTTTCAATAATAAGAAATATTTACTTTTAATTATACTTATATTATAATAAGTAAATTTAACCTTTTATTTTATTTTATATTAATATTAATTACAATTTAAATAAATTAATACTTTTTTATTATATAAAATATATAATTTTTTTTTTATTGATTTAGCCTTCAGACCGCAGACCTTCAAAACTCCTAGGGAAAAGTTGAGATTCCCGCTATCCCAAAAATTTAGTGTTTTGGTATGGGCACTTATTTACAACACAAAGGTTCCAGTCTATGATTCTGAGCATATCGCACCAAACCATTTGGCCTAAAATAATACATTTCTGAAGTGTGGTAGCCCCAGCCATTGGGAGGATTGTGAGTTCGACAGCTAAAGTCTCGAGCAGTGAGGCCAGGCCGATATTTGGAAGGCTCGTGTTCAGCCAGGGCGTAAGGGCCGAGAAGGTGTGGATATTGGAGATCGAACGCAGTAGGGTCAACCACGCAACCGCCTAGGAACGTAGGTGTGAAAACCTGAAGGATCGTTGTCGTGGAGGAAATAGTTCACGGATCTGCAACAGTTCTACGGTGTGAGTGTTTCATAGTGAACGGTATTTCTATGGTAGTTCTGCGGTGCGAGTGCAATATCGAACGAGTCTTCTATGGTAGTTCGGATCTGCGGTACTTCTGAGGTGCGAGTGCAGTATCGAATGGGTTTCACATCTGTTTCTTCTATAATCGAAGTGAATTAAACATAATCGAAGTGGGAGGGTAACCATCATTTCTTCTATTTATTTGGATTAAACTCAGTCAACATACAACTAATAATACTTTTGCGGTCCATATGCTTGTCTTTTGCGGTTTTGTGGTAAACGGGTCTGTGGTTCTGCATCTCTTATCATATGGTTCTGCGATTCTGCGATAAACTAGTTGGGGTTTGCGGTAAGACTATCATATGGTTCTGCAGCTCTGCAGTAAACTAGTTCGGATCTGCTGTTTTGCAGTTTCGCATCTCTTCGGCAGGGTTCGATAGTATCTCTTCTGCAGTATGGCTCCCAGCTTCGCAAAGATAATTGCCGGCCCAGTTCCGTCCGCCTCTAAGAGTCAAGCTCCTGCCCATATTCTCAGTGAAGCCCCAGCTCCCACTGTGAAGGTGGTCAAGGCCTCACTGGATGAGGCCATGAAGTTTCCTAAAAGTGCCTTAATATGTCAGTTTAATGGCTTTTGGCCACAACTGATAGCTCTCCATAGTTGGATCTCAGAGGTATGGAAGCCTCTCATTTATGATGAAATTAATATCTACCCCTGTGCTAAGGGTTTCTTTATAGTAGATTTTGAAAACTTTGAAAGCAGATAATGCATTTTAGATTCCGGCCCTTGGTTTTGGGAAAAATCGGGCCTATTCATGAAGCCATGGAACCCATAATTCGATCCCTCAACAACAGTCATAACCTCACCACCAGTTTGGGTCAGATTTCCAAACCTAACTTTGCATCTCTGGAATCTCTTATCGCTAAAAGCCATTGGAAATACAATTGGAAAATTTTACTACAGGTGCCCAGAAACAGAGGAATATGTCAGAACCACCTATGCACGCATTTGTGTAGAAATGGACTTCAGCGCCGGATTCCCAGCTAAAATAGTCCTAACAAGCAAAGAATATGTATGGAACCAGAAAATTGACTATGAAAGTGTCCTCTTCAGATGTCGTTTCTGCTTTGAGACAGGCCATCTAGCCAAAAAATGCCCAAAGGTCTCCCAGAAACATTTTGCTAGAAAGAGTCACCATAGATTTACATGGTGGGAAGGAGCACAAAAGGAACATTACACTGTCATCAAGGAAGAATACTCTCCAGAAAACTCTGAATCGTAAGAAATCAGGCAAGAAAGAAACAACCCTCAAGACAAGCAGGGGGAAAGCCCCGCGCAACAACAAAAAAACGAACTTGACAGCTCCTCAAGCATCAACAATTATGAGGATTCGAGTAGAAATATTCATTTAGTAGATAAGCAGATCTCCCAGATCTCGAAGATAAGACACCAGTGTCCCAAGGATCAGAAGAGATGAAGGAGTTGCAAGATAAAGGAAGTTGGAAGACCGTAGAGAAGAAAAAGAAAGCTACAACACCAATTTCACCAAGAAATACGAGAAGCCAGACAATTAAGAACTAAGAAAATTATAGGTCTAATAGACCAAATTTTGGTCTCAGTGGATGTTAACCACCACCATCATCATCATCATATATATATTACAAATTGCCGGGAACAAATAAAAAATAAAATAAATTTGAATAAATTTATTTATTTTAAAAATCAAAATTGTGTTAGTTTTAAAATTAAATATAATATAAATTGTGTTTATTAGTTATGAAAATTTCTTAAATATATATATTAAAACCAAATAGATATATGGCCCCTTTAATACTATATTTTTGATAATGGTTATACTAATTCATTTTAAATCATTAACATATATTATAATGCAATCTTGCAATGTATAAATAAATAAATACATAATATAAAATCATTATAATGGAAAATCTGAGCAATACTAAACACAACAATTAAAAATTACTACTAACCATATTCAAATTTATTTATTTTTAAATTTATTTTTTAAAAGATGATTTTACTTATTAATATTATGTAAGAATATAAAAAATACTCATATTTTTCTTGTTTCTTCAAATGATCTTATGCAAATATATTTATATGTACAACAAAAAAAATCAATATATTAAATTGTAACATATTATTTTTCCTAAAAATCAATGTGTTGATAAATATGTTGATTTCTTATATGCATTAATGTCTAAGAAAAATCCATCAACTCTTGAAAGAAAATAGGCCTAACTAAAACATAAATACATATATAAAGACTATGTAAATATATCATGAATTTGATGATGTGACAGGAACAATATCTTTGGCACTAGAAACTGGAGGAGTTGGTGGTTTTTCCTAACAATGAAGGTGGCTCTCCAAGTGAGCTATTATGGCATCCAAGTTCTCTAGACATGAATGTTGGTACCTAAGGGTTTTCTTGATATCTTCCATAAAAGAAAAGACTTTGTGTTTCTCCTCTTACTTGTCGTTTAGAACCCTCCCGTGAAGTGTTTTGAGCCACCAATGGAGAGTGATAGAGTTGAGGTATTGTTTTTTTCTTTCTCTCGTATGAATAGGGGCAAGAAACCGTTGAGAAACCTCCTCAATAATATCATAATCACAAAAATCCTAATGCTCAATTACAACTAAAGTCTCAAGGTGACGAATTTTAGGACATATTTCAGAAGGGGTGGCTAAAATGTATGTTGAAGTAGCTTCCTCTTCTTAAGCATGGTAATAGGATCTTCTTTGGGAACCATGACCTCCCCTGGCTCAGTGGTTGTGCAGGCATTGCCAAGGCATAATGCTTTGGAGAGGTCTAATACATATCCAAAGAGTGGAGAACTGAAGGTGGAAGAGAGAGAGCCAAAGGTGAGAAAGGTTTTGCAACACATTCAGCCAATGGATGTACTAAGACCGACACAAATAAAACCGAGGTAGTGAGGACAAATCATAGTACAACGAGACCAAAAAATCCTTTTTGAAACAATGAAGATGGAACTGGTGGTTTTGAAGCTTCCAACCATGAAGCTTGGCCCAGAGAGAACTAACAAATAGTTTAGATTGATAATAAATATGATATTAACACAATGATACCAAAAATATAGACCAAAATACTTAGATTTTGCCCCAAGATTCTCGATATCTACAAGTTGGCGTCTTAATCGTTGTCAGTGAGAGGCCTGAATTCAAGCCTCTGTCTCTTAGTTGTTATAGTCTCGAGGGTGACATAAAATCCAACATGTAGTGTTGTGTACCTTTAGTCTCAAGGCTGAATAAATGATAACCCACTCAAGACTTGAAATTCCCACTATCCTAGTGCCATACACCATCATCGAGCAACCTTGGAGCTAGAATTCCTCATCAGTGGGGTCTAGAACGAACAAGAGCCCTACTAGAAGGTTCAATGAGCAAGACGATATCAATATAGCAAGGATTTCATACACTGACTTCTCAGCATAATGTTGCCCTGAATATCCCTCTCGCAACAAGAGATAGGAAGGAAGCCAACATAAAAGATGCAGTAGCTCAAGTTCAAACGTAATGAATCATCAAAAAAATGACGCAAATCATATACATAGCACTGTAATTAAAGTATCACATGCTTTTGCATGTGAGGAAATAGCCACACCACCTCCCTTAAATACATTCAATGTTAGTGATGTGAAGAACATGTCTTCTAAACACAAATCACCATTGTTTCCTACCCATTAAAAATTTCTTTATTCAATATTAATTATTTAATTTAAACAACATTAAAATTTATAAAATAACTATATAAAAGTTTAAAATAAATAAATATAACTTAATAAAATTTGAAAATTTAAAAGATTAAATCTAAATTATTTAAATAGTGTTAATTCTTCTTAGCAAATAATATGAATAATGCATCTACAACTAAATCTTTTCAAAGGATATTAAGTGTGAATAAAGCAACCATAAATCCTAAATTGGACAAATCTTTTCAAACTATATAAAGTGTGAATAATAAACTATAATGGTTACACGTGATAATGAAATTTATATATGAACATGCATTTTCATAATTTAGTTGCTTTTTTTTGTTTCTTTGGTAATATGTGATGATTAATGCTAATTTGATATTTTCCAGTTGAAAATAACAATTAAATATAGTCGACATATAAACACATCCCTTCGCCATAAAAATTCCAAGTTGAAATATCAAAGGGTGAAAGACAAAGGATTAAGGTAGGTTGATTCAAATGTGAGGAACATGCTTTGCATATTCTATCCGTTGGAGGAAGCTGGGGATAGTGTGTGTATATATTACATGGCTTCATATATTAGCTATCCATGTTTTTTTTTTGGGAAGCGATTCCACTTTGTTTGTCTCTCTGTTTGGGCGTCTGGGTCTGATTCCCTGCTTGTCTCTGTGTATTGGTTTAATGTTTATGTTTATGTCTGTGTATTTTTATGGGATAAAGGAGGAGGCTGGATTGAAGGAGAATCGGATTTGGGAGCAGACAAACTACATGGCAAGGATGAAAGGAAAGAATGAGGCTGCTTAAGGGTTTTTATTTGCAGTCATGAATATCAATGTTCCCTATATAACCATCTGTATTGTAAGTTTCCCTTAATTTAGAAATCTTATCTGTAATTTTCATTCTCCTTGTGAATTCATATTAGAGTCTCTCATTTAATTTTGCTATCATTTCAGCTATGCCTTTGCTTTGAATAATTTTTCTTGAATTTCCTCTGATTGGAAGATTCGGCTTGACTTTCCTCTATTGCAAATGAATGTTTCATATATAATGGTATGTATTCCCTTCATTTAGAGATCAGATTTGTCATTTTCTTTCTCTTTGTAAAATCAATTTAGATTTCCTTGATTTAATTTTTTTATCATTTCAATCATGCGGGTTTGGACTTGATTTTCCTTTACTAGAGTTGGAGGATTTAGCTCGAATTTCCTCTAAGGTCGAGGTTGAGGTTCAGGTCGGGGCCATTGCCCTTGCCAATGGATGGAATCTAATACTTGATCAAATGCTCTTTCATCTTCGTAAAAATATTTCTCCTCATTTCAATCTCCACCTCATTATTTGATAAACTTGCTTGACTCTGTTTCAGGTTTAATATCTATCTTTAATATTAGTTTAGCAATTACTTTCTCAAATGCTCTTTCTCAAACGCTCTTTCATCTTTGAAGATATTGCTCCACGCGCTCTCATCTTTAAAGATATTTTTTTCTTGTTTCAATATCCAACTCCTCATTGTTTGATAAAACCTGTGACTCTGGCGGGTTTAATATCTATTTAGAATCTAACACTTTCTCCAACGCTCTTTCATCTTTGAAGATATTGCTCCACGCGCTCTCATTTTTAAATATATTGATCCTCGTTTCAATCTCTGCCTCATTGTTTGATAAATCTGCTCGACTCCGTTTCAGGTTTAATATCTATCTTTAATATTAGTTTAGCGATTACTTGCTCAAACGCTCTTTCATCTTTGAAGATATTGCTCCACGAGCTGTCATCTTTAGAGATATTGCTCCTCATTTCAATCTCCACCTCCTCATTGTTTGATAAACCTGCTTGACTCTGCTCCTCATTTCAATCTCCACCTCCTCATTTGTTTGATAAACCTGCTTGACTCTGTTTCAGGTTTAATATCTGTCTTTAATATTAGTTTAGCGATTTATCCTTTTCTATCTGCCATGCTATACTCTGCTCTGCCTTAGTTTAGAAATTTATGTTTAATTGAGTCACGAATGGTGTTCACATTCCCTGAATTTAGAGTGCAATCTGTGTTTTTCTTCCTCCATATGAATTGATTTTAGAGTTCTTAATTTAATTTTTCTGTAATTTCAGACATGCCTTTGCCGTGGAGGGTTTGAACGGCTTTCATCTGTTCGCGTTGGGGGTTTGCCTTGACTTTCTTCAATTCTGATGGAAAGCTGGCAATAAATAAAGAAATAACAATGAGGTCGTGGTTGAGGCTGAATCCGAAGCCGTTGTCTTTGCCAATGGAAGGAATCTGTTCATTGTTCAAACGATGTTTCATCTTTGAACATATTGTTGCAGCTATGATATGCGTTTCAATCTCCTCATTCTTTAACCTGCTTGACTCTGTTTTGGGATTTTATATCTGTTTTTCATATTAGTTGAGCGATTTATCTGTTTTTTTATCTGCTCTGCTATGCTATGCTTTGCCCCACCCTACTTCAGCAATTTCTCTTTTGGCCTACAATGGAAATGAAAGTTTCATATATGACGATATGTATTGTAAGCTCCCCTTTCTTTATAGATTAGATATGCCTTTCTCTTTCTCTGGGTGAATTCATTTCAGGGCTCTTGATTTATTTTTTATGTCGTTTAATCAATGCCTTTGCCTTGGGTGATTTGGACTTGATTTCCTTCTAATCGCTTTGGAGGGTTTGGATTGAATTTCCTCTGTTCCAATGGAAAGCCGAGAAGAAGAAATAAATATGGGACAGAGGCCGAAGCCGTTGTCCTTTTCAATGGAAGGAATCTGATCTCTCTTCAAACTCCAGGTATGTGTGTGTTTCAATCTCCTCATTGTTTGATATCTGTTTTTTATATGAGTTTCACGATTTATCTTTTCTGATCTGCTACGCTCTGGCATCTTAATTTAATCTTTGAAATTTTCTTTTAATATCCTAATATACTCAGAAACGTTGGTAATGGTTATCTGTATGATTGCATTATTTTTACTGATATGGAATCATGTGTTATGTATATGATAACCTAATATCGTAACAGTAGGTAAATGGTAAGAATAAGCGGTGACCTCGTCTTTCTTGAATTTTTTAAAATTCAGGCAGCTTTTCACTTCCGATTATATTTATTTTCATTTCCTGGTGAATACAATATAATATATTGCTGGAAAGACGGCTTACAATATGTGAAGGGTGCGTCCCCGTTTTGTTTTATTTTAATACACTTCCTTTTAAACAATATATCATCAATCTTATGTTTGATGTGTGAGAGTGTAGGACTCCTAACTAGTACAAGAATTTGTTACTAATTATATGTACAGGAAATAAGTAGTGTATTTTTTTAACATCTCATTTAGTTACGGAAGAATTTTTTTTTTTTTGGAGAGGAGTGGGATTAAACCATCTCGGGGTGCTGGAAGATGTTGAGGCTTCATCTGTCTTCGAATAGTGTAGTAATATTAAATTTAGTTGAATATGAGGTACACTTTTTTATTATAAAAATGTATATTTACTTTATCAAATTTATTTTATATTATATAATTTTATTTTTAATTCGGTTTCATTCTAATTTTACTTATAACTCTTTTTCGATATACAGATATAAAATTATATAGTTTGAATAATATTATATTTGTATACAGAGTATTTATTTAGAGTTTAAATAATATTATATTTTTGTATATATAATATTTATAATTAATACATAATCTATTCATATATATATATATAATAGTTTGAGAGATGTAAATATATTTTATATTTTATTTTATTTTGATATAAGATTATAATAATATGTTGTATATTTTTATCATAATATGTATTTTTTAAATGATATTCAAAATAACTAACTAAATTTATAAATTTATAAATATATATTTAATTTTTTTAATAATTATATATTTTATATTATAATATATTTTAATATATAATTGTAATACGACATATATTATTATTTTAATATATATGGTCTGTATTTGCTTTATACATTGGAAGATTAATAAGTTATTTTTATTAAGTTTTATATAGAAAGCTTATTTTATTTCTTTTTAAAATTGGAATTATATGAATATGTTAGAAATGTCGATTATTTAGTATGACAAAGCCAAGATGGGGGATCAGATTCAGTAGTAGGGAGTCGGTAGTAGGCAACATTAATAACTAGGGTGGGCAATCCCACCCTCTTCAATGGGTGGAACTCGAAATATTTTATTTCTAATCAACATTGATTTTTTTTTGTTATTAACATTTTTTAATTGGTTAATATAAATATTATTTTATTATTTTTAAAAGTAACTATATATCACAACATCTCTCTTTTATTGGGATGTAGAGTGCCTCTAGGCACAATTAAATTTAACGTTAAGTCACAACATCTTCATTGTATTAGGATGTAGAGTGTCTCTCGGCACAATAAACAAGATATGCAATATATAACTTTCACCAATCTTTAGAAACCCAATTCTAAATCTTCCAAATTACCTTATAATCTTCCACAACTTGACTGTAATGAAAAGATCAATGTCAACGCTTCTTAATCATTCTTGGTCTAGAGAAAATAAAAGCACATTTTCACCACACTCGTTCACAATTTCTTCTCAAATCTCATAATAGGGGTTTAGGCTACACACTACAACTCTTAGATTAAAAAAATTAATTAATTTCACACATGATTTAGTGTGAGTTTTTTTTACAACTTCATAATATTAATTGCATAGGTCATTTCTGCATCATTTAGTTAGAAATGTTTGAAAATAAGTTTTCTCTTTATTACACACATCAATAAAGTATTTATTTTGAAAATTAACCAGAATGTTTGCATAAGACATTCCAAATAATATAAAAGGAAGTAAAGATGAGCCTTTGAGCTTATTTCAAGTTAAAAAAAGAAGAAGAAGATCATACCTACATATATTGAAAAAAAAGGTCTCTAAATACAAAATGGGTAGTAGCTAAGCTACAAAGTCTCTACCTAAATGGAAGAATAAAGTTACTACTGGTGCTTTGTACAATTAAGTGAAGTATATTATAAATTCTAAGTTGTCATGCATCACCATGAAATACAATTTAGAGCTTGGGATTTCATTGTTTATTAAACCCTGTATTCATTATTTAATATTTAGTATTAAAATATATGTTGTTTGTTGGTATTAAATTATGTAATCAATTTTGAATGTTAAATTTATATATATTGTTTGTTGATATTGAAATGTGTAATAAATTTTAATATTAAAACATAAATTTGATATTTAAATAGATATATAATATTTGTTTTTTAATGAAATAAAATCTATGATGAGAAAATTGAAACATTATCTTAAGCAACATAGTAAAAAAACATTTAAAATAATTAAATGTATACATATTCATCATAGAAAACAACTTAACATGTAATATAATTACATTAATCATAAAATTCAATTGAAATAATTAAATGTGTACATATTCATCATAGAAAACACCTTTACATGTAATATAATTACATTAACCACAAAATTCAATACATTAAAATCATATAATTTTGCAACAAATAATAGATTTTCTAATTTGTTTCTATTTGAACTCATTATTCTTAGAATATGTGACATTTATTAAGTAGATGTATTGCTCTGCACGCTCTTCAATATAACCTTAATGTTTGATTATGCACAATGTAATTAAATTAATTAACATATTTTATGTTTAGTGTAATTAATAGATGAAATGACTCTTTTTCTAAGTAATTTTGAGGAAAATCTAATAATTTTTCTTTTTTAAATCAGACTATTAAATTATATAATTTACAAAATTTAAATTATGTAATTTATAGAATTTAAGTTTTTCATGTTGTTAAATCTATTTTTACAATTAAAAATTTATTTTAAACCAAAAAAATAACAACCTTGTCTAAAATTATATTACTAATTTCCATATATATATATGAAATTATCTTAATTAAAAAACCTTACACCGAGTTTATGCTTCCATATATTTTATTCACCATCTCAAAACAAAACAAAATCATTAAAACCAGATATTTCATTCCAAAGATTTCAGTATAGCATCATCGTCTTGTGTAATGTGCAACCCGTGATTCCTTCTCGCCACAGATCTTAAATTTATTGTATCGTTTAGTCTTTAATGTCATAAGACATTCCATTCCAAACAACTAACAAGTGATAGTATCGTTTAGACTTTATTTGAACACCATGCTAAACATAGCAACAATGCCCCACATACAAATAAAATGTCAATACCTCTGAGAGTACAACTTGTGTTTTGTCTGAGATCTTTAAATCTCAAGTTTATAAATGATTTAATCTCAAATATCAACACCGTGCTAAACACAGTAACGATGGCACGCATACAAACAAAATGTCAGAGATATGGTGTTAATACCTGTATTCGATATATCTGATCTCAACTACTATATAATAGAATATTATTAGTTTATATATGTGTCACTCGTTATTTGTAATAATTCTATCATGTCACCTTCATTCTCTATCATAATAGGAACCATGCCTGCGTGGAGCAGGTAGGAGAGCTTCTTCACATGCATGCGGCCAAATTCATCTACTTTATTTGGAAAACTCCATGAACTTTATTTGAAAGTTCATTTCCACGATTAATTATACCAATATAAAATTATAATATTTTTTTATTTTTAAAATAAAACGCCTCACAATTGCATAATCTTAAAAAAAAATATACGCTAAAATGAATTTATATATATATATATATATATATATACATACGCACCTTAGCCCGCCTAAGCAGATTATTATATACATTAATATGAGAGAATCAGCTTAGGCATTGCATAGGAGAAAAGACAGTTTCCATAAATTATATATATATATATATATACCACATTGTTATGACAAGGAGAAAAGACAGTTTCCATAAATTTTATATATATATATATATATATATATATATATATATATATATATATATATATATATACCACATTGTTATGACAGCAGTTGTTAATATGTATGTTTACATTTTTCAATTGATTGCGTTTAGAGGTGCATTCTATAGCTATATGATTTCAATGTGTAAGTATGTTGAAAGCTAAAATAAAAAAAATAAAAAAAATTTAAAAAATAAAATCTAAATAATGTTGGCAATAACTATATAAATAAACAATAAAAATTCATTAAAAATAAAGTTTGACAATATAAATTAGATAAAACCTCTTTTATAGTTACTCACGAAGTATGGTAAATAAATAAAAATATAAATAAACTAGAGGTATGGTAAATAAATAAAACCTCTTTTTATATTTACTCCATAACCTCTTTATATTTACAAAAACACAAAAAAGAGGTTTTATTTAGGTGAATCCTATGGGTCAAATAACATGGGACAGATTATTATTAATACTATGGGACAAATAACATGGTACAAATACCATGAGCCAAATACCATATTTATAAAAGAGGCATGGGCAATAAATAAATATAAAATATGTATAAAGAGGTAAGGTAAATAAATAAAAATATATCTCATAGGATTAGAAATCAACATCTAATTATATACCAACTCTATGGGTCAAATACCATCCACCAAATTATTATTTATACCATGCAAAAAAACATTATTAACTCTAACATTAATATTTTTATTTTTATTAAAACTAATATTCATATTAATATATTATAACATTAATATTATTAAATTTATTAACTTTGGATTAATACAATATTAAATTTGTTATATTATATATACTAATATATCAATATATATATATATATATATATATATATATATATATATATATATATATATATATATATATATATATTAACTCTAGATATATATGGAAGGGAATAACAAAAACATATGATAGAGGTGGAGAAATAAGGGGAGTGACAAGGGAGAGATGGAGATAAAATGAAGGAGAGGGGAGAGAAGGAATGAAGAGAGAGAGAGGGAGAGGAGTGAGAGAGGTAGAGAAGGGTAAGAGAGGGAGAGGGAGACATAAATATGAAGGTGGGAGAGAGAGGAGGGAGGGAGGAATAAGGAGAGAGGATTGGAGGGTAGAGAGAGAGAGAGAGAGGCAGTGATAAGGAAGATGGAGAGAGAGGGAGAGAGGATAGCAGGAGGGAAGAGATATAGAAGTAGGGGAGAGGGATAGAAGGGGAAGAGCGAGAGAGGGGGGGGAGAGGAGGAGGGAGTGATAGATAAATAGATTGGAGAAAGAGTGTATGTTTTGGGGTTGATATAGAGAGACATAGGGAGATATAGATATAGATGGAAGGTGAAGAGAAAGAAGAGATAGATGGAGATAAGGAGGGGGGGCAAAGAGATTGATAGATATGGAGTGAGAGAGTGTGTGCATTTGGCGGGGTGAGACAAAGAGACAAAGAAGGAGAGATGGAGAGAGATATAGATGTAGATGGATAGGGGAGAGAGGGAAGAATATTTCTTGCACCAGATGCATTGATTTCAGTGTAAATGGTGATTTCTAATCCTATTTGATTTCTTGCACTAGATGCATTGATTTTAGTGTAGATGTTGATTCCTAATGATATTTGATTGCTTGCACTAGATGCATTGATTTCAATGTAGATGTTGATTTATAATTATATTTGATTTCTTGCACTACATGCATTGATTTCAGTGAAAGCATACAAAATTATTGACAATGTATATTGATTTTTGTGCTATAGTAATTAAACCTATAGATACTCACTTTTCGTATCCCAACACACACACACACACACACACACAGATATATATATATATATATATATATATATATATATATATATATATATATATATATATATATATATAATATATTTTCATTGAAAATATAAATGCCAAATACGTACCTTTGTTGCCCAAAACTCTCACGATATACCATGTAAGTGCAAAATATCGGCTCATGATATGAATTCTATGTCAGAAACCCCGATTAAACCTTAAGTTATAAGCTTTAGTTTATATAGAAAGAGATGATATAGTGACAATGATGGTGATGGATCAAAAGTCTTAGAGGGGTTTGAATTTAAAAAAGAGATTATGATGTAGGTTGTGTAGGAAAGTGACTCGGAATATCCTTTTTTTAATTTTTTTCTAACCTGATTTAGTATAGATAGCATTGACTTGTGATTTATTTGAAGAATAAGATAAGTGATTAATATGGATACCATTAGCTTGTGGTTTATTTGAAGAATATTTCAGTTTTTAATATAAGTGCAAATACAAGTTAGCCCACTGAGAAAAAGGTGACATATAGGGAAACTAAGAAATGTTATTTTATTCTAGGTCTATGGTTTAGAGGCATATGTTTGGTTTGGAGATAGGGAATAACATATTTAAATTTAATTTTTTGGTGAATGTAGAAGATGCTAAAATGAGAGAGTTGGATAGGGGTCATGTACATAATTACTGTGTTGTAAGTTATTTTTCCAAATTTTCAAGTGAAATGTTGGATGAAAGCAGAGGTAGTAGTGATTTGAATAAGGATTTTGTATATTTGACATTTAGGTTAAAGATGAAAATCTGTCTA
Organism: Pinus albicaulis; assembly: GCA_034641835.2. Classification (NCBI taxonomy): domain Eukaryota; kingdom Viridiplantae; phylum Streptophyta; class Pinopsida; order Pinales; family Pinaceae; genus Pinus; species Pinus albicaulis. The sequence continues at coordinate 23,916 of JAXQQM020071076.1, forward strand.
TGAAGCCAAGGCTACAATTCTTAACTCTTTCTATATTTTTTTAGATGGATACACAATTGTAATTTTTGGTAGTGCATCTAAATATTGTTGATTGTATCTAGAACCTTAGCCTTCATGATTTCATCATATTCATCGTGTTTTTGTATTCTCAAATCCCTCATTTGAATTCAACATCTAGTTCAAGTTTTAGCCATGTATGACTATAAAGATATAGAAATTTCTAGACCAAGACACCCTGGTTATCTTAGCCTTCAAGGTGGACTATCTTATCCATTTTCACTTAAAAAGAGATTTGCACATCGAGAGATTTGATACCTCTCGGCGTTTGATAGATCCAGAGTTAATATGGATCTGGGCTGATAGGTTATTAACAGTTGCTTGCCAAGTTCTTACTAAGTGTGCTAATGTTGGTGTACCTTGACTACAAGTAGAGGATTTGTAGCCTATTATAGCAGGAATGGTAGGGCTAGTGATTAACATGTTTTGTTTGGTAATTAAAATAATTGTGCCAGTACTGATATGGCATTAAAGTGAGTAAGATATCATTGGGTGTCTCTCAAATTAGGAGGGAATTATTAATTAACTTATGATGTGAACCATGTATTGTTGATTTGTGAAAATATAGACATTTTCCAATAACAAGTGAAAGTTTTTAGCCAATTAGATAAGAAATAATTGTGAATTAAATAATTATAACAAGATAAAAAATTAATTTCCTAATGTTATACTTTGATAAAGTAAAACATATTAAACCAATTGAAATCATTAATTAAAAAAAAAATGAAAAACATAAAGAAGTTTAAATCACATTTTACTAGAAACAAGGGAGCAACTGTCGTAGCTGTAGTCCCTACCGGTAGAGGGAAGAAGCATAAAGATGAAATGATAACTGGATTTTCTTTAGTTAATCTGTAATATTTTGCTTTAGTTAATTCTACTTTTATTTAGTTAATTTCTATGTCTTATTAGTGCCTACGCCCACCTGAGACGTATCTATGGAATTCATCCATTTCCAGACTTCAAAAGTTCCATTTCAAAATTGGCATAATAAATCTACTAGTAAATCGATTATAAATTGGACAAATGCAGTAGTGCCTATTTAGCATGGTGATTTAATGTAAATTAACAAGAGTAAATAGAAACATCATAACCATTAGCAAAAATTTATGTAAATAGTATTGTTACTTTGTCAAATTTCGTTATCACTAAAACATAAATAAGTTCATTGATTACATTCTTGAGACAATGTTGTCAAAAACTCAGTTATTGATTACATTCAAGCTTTCATTCCAGACAATGGAGCTATTATTGTTGCATTTCTTATAACCACATTAAATATATCTTTGACAGACTGGACATTTTCTGCATCCAAAGTAATAGGCATCAGTAGATGCATATTGTAGTGAACTTTATTTGTATTCATAGCATGTATCCTTATAGCTTTATGCAATAAGGTATGTATCCTTGTCTGTAAATAAGAAGCATAAATAAAAATATCAGAAACCATAAATATACACATTTCAGAGTGAAAGATTGTTTGAAAGATGAATTGATAAATGATAATTATACCCTTTAATTCTGCAACCAAAAATAACATAAAAGGGCCTGAAAATCAAATATCTGGAAAATCACTTAATCAAAAAGATGGAATATGCATAAACAGGTTGCACTGCTCCAAATCAAGGGAGGAAAAAGTATTTATAAATACCTGATTGTTATATATCTTCAGCAATTCCAGTAGATTCACTAGCTATAGGAGAGGAAGGAGTGAAACTCGCTAGCCAGCATCTAAGAGTTCTGTTAACACACCAATTACATGTCAAAATAAAAAAGACAGAATATGCATAAACAGGTTGCACTGTTCCAAATCAAGGAAGGAAAAAGTATTTATAGATACCATATGCTACTGGTATCTATGGTCATAAAGATATCGTAAGGTTGGATTGGCGTCTTTCTCCAAGAAGACATGGTTGCTGGAATTTGGAAAGCATTTTTCGTTTTTGATAGCATTTGACTTCTATTTCAAGAGTCCTGTTTATCCACTATAAAGAGTTTTGTTTTCGTATAGCATCAATATGTTCTGTGACAATTTTATCTTACTAGAGCCTAGGTTGTGACTGGGCTTTTGAAGTTTAAGGAAAACCTTCTCCTTCTATAAATAAATCCTCAGCCACCTACCTACACATGAAAAAAATGATATTAATTATACTAATCAAGAAATGACAACCACTGAAAAAAACCCATGTGACCAATTATTAATATGAAGGAAAAATTCAATAAGTATAAATAAACGAAGAGGGACAAAGTAGAATAATGTTGCAGAACAACTTACCAGAACCTAGGCTGCGACTGAGCTTGTGAAGTTTAAGGAAAACCTTCTCCTTTTGTAAATATAACCTTAGCCACGTACCTAGACAGGAAAGAAATGATATTAATTATACTAATCAAGAAATGACAACCACTGAAAAAAAACACCCCTGTGACCAATTATTAATATGAAGAAAAACCTCAGGAAGTATAAATAAAGTCAGTAAGTATGCAGGTTATATCAAATAATACATATAAAGCAAGTAAACTACTTTAATTCACAGGTAAATATAAGTGGTGTTACCAGTTATCAGTTGCTTTTATTCCCTGCTCTTGTTCTTGCTATTGTAGTTGTTGTATATTCTGTTGGATGGCAGTAGTTGCTTTGATTCTCTGCTCCTATTGTTGCTTCAAGTCATTGGTTACTGAAGTTTGAAGGTAGTATCAGTTCACCCCAAATCATTTTTCTATATCACAACATATGCCATTCAAAGATAAAAGAAGTTGGAGTCGGTGTTTTGATACAACTATTTTTTTGCAGTGAATATTTTGATATAACTTTTTTCATTTGTTGAAAAGTATTGCTAAATGAAAAGAGAGGACCAACTTCCTGAGATGTGTGTGGTAGAATTTAATTTCTTCTGGGCTAGCAAGCATAGTGCAAGTGCATCTCAGTATGTGGGTCATTCATAGGGGCCATTTCCGCTGGCAACGTAGCAGTAATAAGTGTTTCATGGCCTAAGGTGTCAGATGTTACAGGATGCTACATACCTTTTCCATGCTACAGAGATCCATAAATCTATCAACTTTAATAACAAAACTCTCAACAGTAAATGCTAAAACCACCACACTTAATTTTACAGCTTATGGAAATTCCTAGAAGCAATCATGCAGTAGATAGTTGAAATCAAGATATTGTTCCATAGCGATAAGTGTTTTTGCTGAAAATGGATTGTGCAGATGATTGTCAAATCATTATTCTTATGCCATAAAGAGCTACCGCCACCCGATGATATAAACAACATGGATACTATGTGGTGACATATAAACGTTTTGATAACCTGAGACTTAGCACTCACGTCTTATCCAATTGTAATAACTATTCAGATTGATAAAGACATCACCAACATGTCATGTCAAAGATGATTGTATTGGAAGCAGTTCCGTACTATCAAGAAAAAAATTGACGAAAAAACTAGGATGGCAAAGAAAGTTAACGAAATAACTAGTAGACAGATATCCTTCTACAGTTAACCTGGAACTTTACTGATCAGTGAAACTAATGACCATCACCAATCCATACTACATATGACAATAATAGGAGCAACAACATCATGTGCAATGCGACCATTGAAAATAGAACTGGATACCAAAGTCTTTACAGGGACATCTTTACTGACTCAGTGAAACTAATGACCATTACCAATCCATACTACACATGAAAACAACAACAACAATAACATCATGTGCAATGCCACCACCAAAAACAGAACCAGAAACCAAAGTATTTACAAGGATGTGAAATAATGAAGGAATCGATCCACTTATGCCACAAAATTGTCCATCTGGACTGAATTGAGGAATACTGTGAATCAGGAAGCTTGGTTGTTTCATGTATCGGGAGCTTATTTCCATGATTTTGCATTTGCGCGCTTGTAATTATCCTCGTTATGTGTCCTAAAAATGGAATAAAGAATGATTCCCGCTATTATAGCCAATATCCTTATCAGAATAACCTCCCCACACCAGTCTGGAACCATAGTGCACTAAAAATCCACAGACTAGCACTTCACTCCGATGGGTATCGCATTGACATAGTTTGTGAATGAAAACAACACATATTTCAAAATATCTTAAACAACCAATAATTTCATCCCCAAGACCACTATACGCTCACCAGTTTCATTCGAAAGATCAATAAAAGCAGTACTTGTGACTATTTACTAGTGCGCGTTGCTTGCAAACGAAGCTCTTACAATGTAAACTACGAGCAGTGGTCAATATGCTAGACATACCTGTAGCTGCAAGAGTAGGTTCAAGGATAAAAAATCATTTGAAGAGAGATCAGATTCCTTCCATTGGCTAGTCACTACGTAACTATCATTTTATGTGTTTCAAATCCACTATCAGCTCTTACCAGGGATGCCATATATCATCCATTTGAACAAATTCAGATAATAACGTGAAACATGGGTGATATGGGTGAAAAAATGCACAATTAGAGCATTCGTCATATGAGTGGTATATTGTGTTGAAAGAATGGTTTGGTGCTAAATGTTGTAAAATATAGTCAACATGTCACTTCAACAAGATCACCCAAATCTGGAATTTCCTTAGCAAATGGAAATGACAGGGTTTGTACGAGTGCCAAGTTTAATTAGATGTCAAAAATTGGGTTTCATTGTGTACACGTGCAATATAGATCCATAATATTTGCATATATCCTAAAATGGAGGATAATTTTGCGTTGTTTTACATCAAATTAGTGTCATACAGCAAGTTGAAATCAATCAAAAAGAGCCTAAAATTGATGCACCAAATACTTGGTATAAATTGGCACACAAACCACTACAAAAAGGGTAATTATGAAAACCTATTTCTGCGTAAAAAACAATGCTGGATAACAAGTTTATTTTGTTGATTTTATCCTTCGAGACACTAAATTGTTGTTGCTGCACACTAAATTAGTGAGATATATCCTAAAATGAATGATAATTTTGTGTTGTTTTAGACTAAATTAGTGTGAGAACAAGTTGAAATCAGTCAGAAAGAGCCTAAAATTGATGCACCAAATATATAAATTGGCACACAAACCACTGCAAAAAGGGTAATTATGACAACTTTCATAATTAGACAACCTGATTGCTACTGCTACACACTAAATTAGTGAGACAACAAGCTGAAATCAGTCAGAAATTGCTGGAAAGACCCTAAAATTGATGCAAAGCTAGCTATGCTGGATATCTTCATGCTTCTTAAATGCAAGGAAATTGATGAAATATGGAATCATTGATCAGCCCTGGAAATTTCATGAAACAGATTTCTCAATGATAGAATTAACCGTTGAACACTTATGCATAATAATATTTTAGTAAGAAGATGTTACAAATCAAGTATAAAATCTCTAGCAAAAAAGCCATACTAAGAACAGATAAAGCCTTCAATTCTTCAACAAGACATGATATTTGCTCTAGATTGGCTTGGAGAGAATATCATTACTTCTATGTAGATTTTATTAGATTTTATTAGCTGCACTTGCAGGATTTGCTCCATGAGCAGATACAGGAATAATATCGACATTAACCACTGCAAAAAGGGTAATTATGACAACTTTTATAATTAGACAACCTGATTGCTACTGCTGCACACTAAATTAGTGAGACAGCAAGCTGAAATCAGTCATAAATTGCTGGAAAGACCCAAAAATTGATGCAAAGCTAGCTATGCTGGACTATATTCATGTTTCTTAAGTGCAAGAAAATTGATGAAATATGGAATTGTTGATCAGCCCTGGAAATTTCATGAAACTGATTTCTCAATGACAGAATTAACCGTTGAACAATTATGCATAATAATGTTTTAGTAAGAATATGTTACAAATCAAGTATAAAATATCTAGCAAAAAAGCCATACTAAGAACAGATAAAGCCTTCAATTCTTTAACAAGACATGATCTTCACTCTAGACTGGCTTGGAGAGAATATCATTACTTCTATGTAGATTTTATTAGATTTTCTTAGCAGCACTTGCAGGATTTGTTCCATGAGTAGATACAGGAATAATACAGACATTCCTGTGCCCCTCTCCTCTTGCCTATGAAGGTTTTATGTGCAGTTCAACACCAAATCCAGTGTCTTAGGCACTATTCTTGGTAAACATTTTTATAAGGTTCAAAAGTTTTGAGCACCTACTTGATGATAAACACAAATAACCATCAGTCCAGCATACTCCCCTGTTGCACCAACATTTGGTTGTAGAGAGAATGAATCAAACACAATAATGTCACAAATAAGCTTTCCCAAATCTTTGAAAATCTCCTGCAAGAGAATATGAAATTTTGAGACTTTTTCAAGAAGGATTTGTTATTATACTAAAACTGTCATCTATATCTCAGTAAAGAAAATGATAGTCGTACCTGATAACCAACAGCTTTATCTTGAGGTGAAAAAGGGTGCATGTCAGCAAAACTTGGCCAAGTAACAGGCATCATCTTTACACTTGCATTCAATTTCATAGTGCATGATCCTAAGGGAATCATATTATGGCACAAAGAAAGATCTTTTGCCTGTAACCAATGGAGGTAGTGCAGTAGCTGATGCTCTGTGTGGTAGCTAGAGACATTCACATATCTCAACAAGTTCTAATGGTTGTTATTTGGCAATTGGGGGTTTAGATCGTTATGTTCATTTATGGGATACTTGAACACGAAAACATATTCAGGTACTGCTATGCTGTTAGTTTCATTCACGCTCATGTTTTATGTTTCATTTATTTCAGGCTTTTCGGGGTCATAGTGGAGCTATGTCTTGTTTAGCCTTTCGTCAAGGAAAACATCAACTTATATCAAGATCTTTTGATCATATAATCAAGTTGTGGAGTGCAGAGGATAGGGCCTATATGGACACTCTTTACAGTCAGCAAAGTGAAATCCTTGCAATTGAAGGTGAAATCCTTATGACAGAAAGTAACTAGCGGAAATGAAAGCTATTTGAATCCTACCATTCAAATGATTTTAAACATGGAATGAGAACAATTAAAAGTCTATGAAAATACATATTTTCTTAGACATTTGGACATGGAAATGGATGCCAAAAGAATATTTGATAGATCTTTAATGTTGTAGGTTTGTAGAATGAACAAATTTCTAGATAGATGGGGAACAATTAAAAGTTTACAAAATATATAATTTCTTATGCATTTGGACATGGAGTTTGTTACCAAAAGCATATTTGTCAGATCTCTATTGCTAAATATTGTAGAATGAACAAATCATCCTTCAAGCATTCAGTGACTTAATCAATAAAAGAAAATAGGAGATAAAAGTCGTGAAATGGAACAGAAGTACAAGAAGGCAAAAGGAAACAATAGAGTCCTTGAATGCAAAATGAAACATCAGAGTCCTTGAATACTGGTTGTTATTAATATGACTGAAGTTTCAAATGATAAAAAAATGGAGTAGATTCATTAGCAAGGCATGAAAAATCAAAAGTACCCATTACGGTCCCCATAACTAAGCACTTTTTGGAGTGTAATTATTGAATTACCTATCCCTTCTCATAGTCAATATTATTGTCATTACAATATAGTTTTTTTCCTTTTCCCCATGCTGCTTTCATTCCTTCCTCCTGTTCATCTGCTTATTTCATTTCATCTCAACTCCACCTGTGCTCTCCTGTTCATCTGCTTCTTCAATCTCATCTTCAATTCCACCTATCTTCTCCTGTTCATATACTTCTTCAATCTCACCTTCAACTCCACCTGTATTTTGCCTTATAACATCTGCTTTTTTCACAACTGTTCAAGGAATTCCATAGTAATGTTAAGCATTAAAAATCCTAGTAGAAACAACTATGAGTAAATCCACCAATTTCTGAAAATAAGAGAAGAGTATCGATATTTCTACTTACTTGACAAGGTAGGACATATTCTAGTATGTCTTTTCCATTTTTTGTTCCTAAAACAATGGAAAAATGGAATAGCCTATTTGTAAACCATTTTGAATCAACCACTTGACAAGGTAGGACATATTCTAAAGCATTTTGAATCAACCACTTGACAAGTTCTAGTATGTCTTTTTCATTTTATGTTTCTAAAACAATGGAAAAATAGAATAGCTTATTTGTAAACCATTTTGAATCAACCAGTTCAGGAATGTATTCATACCATGTATCTGTATAGCTCCTTTACTTGTATTCATACCATGTATCTTTATAGCTCTGTGACTTGACAAGCTAGGACATATTCTAGTATGTCTTTTTCATTTTATGTTCCTAAAAAAATGGAAAAATGGAATAAGTATTAATAAATGCATATTGTAGTGAGATGTGTTTGTAAATCATTTTGAATGAACCAGTTCAGGAGTGTAGTCATACCATGTATTCTTATAGATGTTTCAATTGAAGCAGAAGATATGCCATATCCAGAGATGCTATAAGGCTTTTTCTATGCATAGATATCGCAGTTGCCCATGTCTTATTGCTCATGTGTTCATGCTAGCGGGCATATTATTATCAAAATACATTGATATTGTACCATGAGTGGGATACTTTGCTATTCTTGGATATAAAAGAGAATTATTCATAATGTATAGGATATTGACTTATTGCATACTGATAAAAAAGGACTGAAGGATGAAAATCAGAATAATGAAAATTTAACTTTTAGAGTAACATTTGTAAAAATTATGAGTAAAAATAGAACAAAGATATAACAATTCCATTTACAGATGGCAAAAACTGTCAAGTTTTCAAAGCATTGTTAGAGATCAAATTCATATGTAAATAATTAAGTAATACTGATAAAGTACCTAGTTCATAATTAAATGCAATTTTCAAATATTAAAGAAAAGGAGGAAACAGTAATTGAGTTCAGTTTAGACAGTAAAATTGGAAATTTATCCTTAATCTAGCTCATTGAACATAATGATAATGAAAAGAAATTATGCAACAATACAGTAATAAAAAAATAGTGTACAATACATAATGATAATGAAAAGAAATTATGCAATAATACAGTAATCAAAAAATATTGTACAAGAGTATTGTGTAGTATTATGTACTAAAAACATTTTCCTGATAAATGTACAGAAATTGAAAATTGGGTTGAGTTTAGACACGAAAATCAGAAATTTTTCCTTAATCCAGTTCATTGACCATAATGATAATGAGCAGAAATTATGCAACAATACAGTAATAAAAAAATATTGTACAAGAGTATTGTGTAGTATTGTGTACTAAGTACATTTTCCTGATAAATGTACAGAAATTGAAAATTAATAGTTCTATTGGAATAAGAGCATAATATAAAGAAACAGATTGGATTCCAATAGCTGCGATGTCGTTGGTCTTTGTCATCTGTGTAACAAAGAATTAGTTAAAAAGAAAATCATAACATTTTTAATTGAGCAGAGGACATTTTCGAAAGAAAAGATGTTGAGTCAAGATGTTAATGTACCTTTCATTTGTCAGCCGACATGTAACAGTTCACTATCTTCATTCAATAGGAACTTGCTGTGAATTCTAAGATTACGTAGCATATAGGCAATGGTTTCCTTTTCTTGCAAATATTGTTCATATGACATGGGTTTTAAATGAGGAAGTAAATCATGGACTAAAGGTTCCCTGATAGTGCAATGGACAATGTTTTTTGTGATAGGTTCTATTGTAGCATTTATACAATGTTTGTATATGAAAGGGAAATTATTATTGCATTTTGAACAACAAATTGTTCCATTGTTGATCAGTATGGATGAACTGATCACAGAATTGCATATTGCACAAACATGCTCGAATGGAGTTGAGTAAGAATTTGATGCTTTTAGCATACCTTCAATTTGTTTATAAAATCCTCAAATTTTAATGTACAATATTACATATGAAATTCAAAATTAGCAAAAAGATCATTATTTCTATACTTACGGCATGGTTAGATGTCATTAGTTTTCCAAGATTCTTAACTACATCTGTGTTAAGTTCAGTTATGAAAGTTGACTGGGTTGTTCGAAATATTTTATCTTTTACATATGTCATTTTTGTTATGTTTTTGAAAAGGATCAGGGGAAATTGTCCTTTCCGCAATTGTTGTTCCATTTAAGTAAAGCATTGTTCATATGTATCAAACAATTGCAACTGCAAAAGACAAATTAGAATAGTTATATATTGAATTAATACATATTATTTATTAAAAATTAAATACAAGTGGTATGAAAATACATATTGTTGCACAATCATTTTCAAAATCTCCATCTTTGATATGCAATATGTAGTACAATCCAACTCTCTTGGCAAGTGTAACAACGCATCAATTGTACCAATTGGGTACATTTCTATTCTTTCTGCAAATTTCTTAATGGTTGTATCTGGAATGAAACAATATTCTTTGCAGACTTCAGGCACAGTGTCTATAATGCTTGATTCATTTAGTGAAATTATTTTATCACAATCGCCACAATCATAAACGGTTTTAGGCAGTGTTCTAAAATTTGTAATAGATATACTCCTGCCTTGTATAATTTTCTGCTCATGTTTTTCAATTAAATGAGCAGGTATATATTTCCTTTCTTATCTGTCAAATCAGCCCGTAATATTCGACGGGCTTTGTTTGTTTTTTCAAGAAATGTGCTATATACAACCATTATGTCTCCAACAAATAATTGTCCAATAATACGACTGTTCAATTCTTCAATTGATACTTTAACTGGAGGCAGTTGTTTTTGCCTGTATAAATTGCTTATTTAGATATTTGTATAAACATTTCTATAATGCTATGTTTTTTTATAAATTGTAGAGCTATAAATAAATTACAGTATAAGATTTCATATAAATTGTAGAGCTATAAATAAATTACAGTATAAGATTGCATATGCATACACATACCTTTTCACTGCATATGCATACCTTTTTATTGCATCATTTTGTAAGATGCTTGATTCTCCTTTTGTTGATTCTATTTGACTTGTAATAAAAAGAGTAATTGCATATTTCAATACAATTTGAATATTATCATATGTATTTTGCATAAGCAATAAATGAAGAGTTTATGATAAGTAAACTATAGATATATTGTAATATTATCATATGTATTATGCATAAGCAATCAATGAAGAGTTTATGATAACTAACCTATACATATATTGTTGTTCAGTTTCCTGTAGGGACTGGCTACTAGTGCTTTTTTTACTTGTCCAACATTTTCTAATTTATATAGATTTAGTTGTACATATGTATATTAATCAATTGTAAAAAGACAATGGATATATAGTGAGCATTAACATTGTAAATTCAGAATCTGGGCATATTTGTATAGCTATCATAAACATACCTCTTTAAACTCTGTGATTGGGTTGCATCCTCTACTTGACTCATGTTTTCTATATCCTGAGTAGTTATCCTGTTGGAATTACGCAATTATTATTCTAAATAGCTATACAAAATCTTTTAATTGCAAGAATGTAAGTAATTTGTAACTAGCAAATTTGAAATAAAAAAAATGATGGAGATGATTGTGGGCATACTCTTTGGTAGCTTCTTGTTCAATTTGATCTTTGGTGTGGTCAATCAGTTTTCCTTGTTCTTGACTTTTTTGACTTTTTCCTTGTTCTTGACTTTTTTGACTTTTTCCTTGTTCTTGACTTTTTTGCTTAATTGTTCTTTTGATTTTTCATCTGTTCCCCTATTGTTTTAAAATAGTAACATATATCTAGTTCAATTTCAAAAACCATATGGAAGGAAAAACTGAACAAGAATATAAAAACCATATAAAAGAAAAAGTAAGAAGTACATACTTTCTTCTTTCATGTTCCATGTTGTTGATCTTTATTCTCATTCGTTTTTGTTCAATTGAAAAGGGTTTTATTGGTAGAATCTGCATTCAAAATTTGCAATTTTGTAACATGTTTCATATGTACATCATAGCTGAAGGACAAGAGATATTGTATCATGATCAGACCAATATGTATCTAATATGAAAATTCTATATTGTATATTAGTTACATTTGACCACACATGGTCAATGAATGATTTTTACATGCTATTATTTTTGTTGATAAGAAAATGGAGATTGTAATTATTCATGTAGCTTTCCAGCTCTTTTGTTTTCTGATTGCATTGTAACATATCAATATTGAAGTCCCCCAATATAATTGTGATATCCTTTAAATCTAGATGACATAAAGCTTTTGCAATGACATTCAAAATATTGTTCAAATTTTCATGTGGTGATGCATATATATTGAGTATTGCAATTTGTGATCCATGAACTACTATTTTTGCCAACAATGCTTCTACAAGATGCTCTTCAAAGTGGATGTGTTCAAGGATAGTTATATGTTTTTTTATTAGTATCATTAGTCCATGCTTAATGCAACTTGAGATGCAATTGAAACTTGCGAAGTACTCATTTTGCATAGATAGGGACATATATGTTTCTTGTAAGCATAGGATGTCAGATTGCATTGTGTCATAATCACTGCATATGTCATTAAGATGTGCATGAAGATTATGAGTGTTTAGTGAAAGAATGGAGGTGGATCGCAATGATTGTATTGATGAATAGTCATATTCTAATTTCCATTTTGCAGTGCTTTGCAAACGTTGCATTTCACAATTTACTTCTTGCTTAACCTTGAAATTGTTGTTTGTCAGAGCATTTAGCAAATACAACGACTCTATGTTTCTTACACGTGATAGAGTTGTGTACACTAAGCCATGCACTTGTATTCCACTAGGATCAAATGCAATTCTATCCAAGGTTAAACCCTGTGACCTATGTATTGTGCGTGCACATGCAAGTTTAATTGGGAATTGTTTCCGTATCTTCAGATGAGCCATGTTTGGTGACATAGGCATTGCTTTTGATATTCGTAATATTGTTATCCAATCATGTGCTATGTTTGAAGTATACAAATGAGCTAATTTTCTAGATTTTCGATGACCAATATTAGGGTCATGAAACTTAATCCATAGAACATCAACTTTATCTGTATGAGTATATGATTTGACTATTCCATCTGCACCATTTAATAGTCCATCTTGTGCATCATAATTGCGAGCATACATTTCAATTAGCATGTTCAACTTTATCACAAGTTGTGAAGGAAAATTAGTTGTATGTTGATGCCTTGGAACATTGCCATTATTCTCTTCATCTTTGTCAATAGCATTGATTAAAATTTTATTACCAGGCATGAGTATTAACATTTTCTTGTTATGCATTGCAACGTCTTTGTTTTTGTACTATAAGTAGGGAAATGTTGGATCATTTGGTACAGGGCGCATGCAAGTTGTATTAATATATGTTATATCATCACATGTTTGACTATTTGTTCGCATTCTATTTAAAATTGATATAAATTTTTCATCTGTTTATCACATAGTCATATGCAATTGGAAGCACTTGACATAATCCTTCCAGAAATCATGTGTTATTGTTTGATTGTTGATTCTTGGTTGTTGAAAAATTAGTGAGTCTTGAATAGGTTGCGCTTGGTAGAAATCACCACAAAATATCATGTCAATGTTTCCAAAGTATTTGGTTTGGACATGTTTTATGTTTCTGAGTCTATTATCAATAGAATATAAGAATTGACTACCAATCATAGAGGCTTCATCTACGAAAGCTAGCTATAGTTCTTGATATAGCTTTGATAAATTGTCTAATACTTCTTTGCTAAGTGGCGAGAATTGAGACTTGTTAAAAGGCATTAGCAATGCATAATGTATTGTTGTTCCCCCTGCATTATATGCAGTTTTTCCTATATATGCTAATATTAGACCCTTTGGTTTCATAGGATCAGTTGTGTTCTGTGAATCATATATTCATATAGGCATTTGGAAAATTTCTTTTGCTGTCAGTGTTTTGCCTACCCCTGCTCCACCTGTAATAAATAGGTAAGTTGGTTCATTGACGTTTTTTCTTTTTTTTATTCCAACATCTTCTAAAATTGCTTGTTGCCCTATGTTCAACATTCTTCTGAGTTTGTGATACTCATTATTTTCCATTAAAAATGGATGAGCAGTTATTTTAAATCCAAGATTGATTCTTTTTTGCATCTCAAATTGTTTTGGAAATCGCAAGTTTGATTGCAAATCATATTCCTCACAGTGGGAACTATTTTCTTTGTTTCGCATATTTATCTGATGGGTATTCATAGAAATATTTAGTTCATTTGTTGCAGTCTCTAAATCACCCCATGTTGGATTGATGTTATATGTAAATTTAGCTTCATTGGTGCAAATTATTTTTTCATGTAATGTATATGTAGCTTGCCATGTAGGGAAGTATCGTTTCAATGTTTTTTCACATTTTTCAAATGGAACATATAACAATAATTTCTCTCTACAAAAGTTTTCAACATCTTTGTATTTGTTATATTTGACAAATCATATAACATTTGGTTTTTTCCTCTTTGATATGTGTGTGCCATCTTTCTTGTATTTTGATACAAATTATGCAAGGCAAATTTTGCTAATGGAGCATGGGCGTTTGATGTAGTAGTCAATAATGGAATGACACATCACATCTTCTGAATCATCAGGTTCTTGTTTCAAGAGAATAGGCAGTTTAAGCATAAATGTGCGTTCATCAACTGGAGATGTATTTATGAATATACATTCTCTTGAACTACAACTCAATGGCAATGAAAGTGCTATATGCATTTCTTATTGAGCTGACATTTGTGGCAGATTAAGTAATGTATTTCCAAGTTTACGTATCATTTGCATAGCATCAATTTCATTTCTCTCATGCTCTTTGTGTATCCTTATAAATGCATTTGTCATGGACTTGTCGATTTTGGTCATATATGAACTACAATATGATGCTGCAGCATATGCATTTAGCACAAATTGTGCATCTGTATTTGCATTCCATATAGCAGGCATATCCTTTGCAAAAAAATTGTTCCAAATGTGAGAAGGTTTTCGTTTCAAAAAAATAGTTGGTTGTTTTACTGTACATTGTAATAATTGTATGTTCTCATCTTCTGTTACTCCTATTTCTATCAAGAAGTTGTCATGGGTTATTGAATCATTGTAATTTGTTTGTTCCAAGAATTCCAAAAGTAATAATGTTATGTCTGTGAGTTTTTTATTGTTTACAGTAATCGGTTCAATGATCATTGTTGATTTCATTAGTGGCATATGGAATTTGTATCTACAATTTGAATTTTTTCGCTTTTTACAACTTCTTGCATGGTGATGTTTATGGAATTTAGCAATATCTGGCTCCAAATGGTTTGTATCATAGGTTATGTAATTATCAAGAAAGTTTTCAATATCTGAATTGCTTTGCTTTCCATATATTGGAGCATTTTCTATCCATAACAGTCCATGTTCATGTTCAGTGCCTCGATTTTGAAACTCTGTTATGAAATAGTAGTCAGATATTTTCTCGAAGAATGTACTATCGTGACATATCATTCATTTTACAACATTAATTCTGTGTCTATAGTACTGACTACATGTGACTGAATATTTTCTTATAAGATAGTCAATATCATCATCTTCTAATATATCAGTATCATTTTTACTTGCTTTATTTTTAAACAATGTGACCAATGTATCTACTAATGGTTTCCATCGATGTTCTGCACTTGTAAATGTCACAAAGAAAGTTGGAGGTCCCAATTGTCGTATCATTGCAAATGTGTGTGTTTTTTTTTTAATTTGTTCCAAATAATCAGGAGAGATGCGAATGTTTCTGAAATCTATGTATCCAATATCAAATTTCAATAAATTTTCCAAATTTGCTCGATACTTGACATCTTTTGCTAATATTTTTCTTCCTCTTAGTTGCCCTTTCCTTATTCATACCCATATGCAAGAGAGTACTTTATCAATAATTATTCGCATTGTCTTGAAAAACAAATTTGTTGTGTGATATGAGAAGTCACCACTTGCTTGTAACAATTCCCATTGTACTATTTTCTGGTAGCTAAATCTATTTGTGATGTCAACATCACGTGCATCACCATAGAATAATGTTGGAAAGTTCATTTCTTCTACATGTTTGTCCTGAAAATCCCAAGTGGTCGTTGTCCTTCAGCAGGTGCAAGTTCAATAATCTTGTCTTGCAAATCATATATGCATTGTGACTCTATTAATCCATGTATCAATGTTTTAGTAGGTGGTTCATTGTTTGTATCACTATTTGTATCACTTCCACTATCACTATTTTCATTTTGTATGATGGTTTCATTATTTTCTTGTAAAAGATGGGTCCAATTCTCATTTACACAAATGTTCTCAGCCTTATATAGACTTCTAGAACATAATTCATTCAATGCTTTCATGACAATAATTGGACGCACCTTACCTGTTTGATATGCATTTTTGTATTGCAATCGTCTTTTCAATGCAACTGCAATTGTCATCGTATCACTGAGATATTGTGGCAATGCTTTTTGCACAATGTCCATATGAACTGGTACATTGATAATTGATCCTATTAAGCCAATTTGTGATCACTTATATCCCCATTGTTTGATTTGTGAAAATGAAATTCTTAGTGACACAAGTCTTTCTTCTAAATCTGAAAGCACTTTTACAGTTGGTAATGGAGTGTTACATCTTATTTGTTCAAGTGTTGCAAATTGTGGAAGCTCTCCATTTTGAAGTGCTCTTTTTCAAGAAACACATATGTTTTCACTTCTAAAGGTCCTATTGTTCAATGTCAAATTCATATGCATTTCTTGCAAATCTGTAGTGAAGCATGTCATATTTTTTGCAAAATGCAATCTGGTGCAAACTATACATGTATTTCTAGGTGTGCCTTGGAATTGTTTCATAATGATGTATTTTGCATCTTTTTTGCTTTGACAAATTTTCTTGCTTACTATACCTTTTTTATCGTTTCCGACATTGCGAAGTCTTTGTTTTAATGCAAGAAATGTCATTCGTGTTTTGTCATTAGAAAATGTTTTTTTATATGCAATTTGCTTAGTTTCATTAAGTATGTAGGCTTCAGAAACATTAATGGATATTTCATTGCATCTACTTCTTGTACACATTTATTGTTTTGTTTTGTGATAACTAAGCCTACAACACTTAGTTGGACTACTATATTGTGAGTAAGATAGTATCTCATAAATAGGTTTCTTTGTTTCTAATAGATGCTTACGAAGCAATATATTTTTATTGTTGCATATGTCATTGCATTTGCCTCTTGTACATATGAATTGTTTTATTTTGTGATAACTAAGTCTAGGACACTTAGTTGGACTGATGTCTTGTGAATCAGATCCTATCTTAGAAATAGATTGTTTTGTTTCTAGTAGACGCTTTTGAGGCAATATGTTATCATTATTTCATATGTCATTGCATTTGCCTCTTGTATATAAGAATTGCTTCATATCACTAGATTTGCCTCTTGTACCTATGAATTTCTTCATTCTGTGATAATTAAGCTTATAGCACTTAGTTGGACATACTTGTTGTAAATGAGATGATATCTCAAATTCAACATCATTGTTTAAATGTACTTGAGAATGCATGTCAAATTTTTCATTAGCATTTGTAGATTTTGTTACTACAGCATATTGCAAAATGTTATGATGATCATATTGTTTTTGTATCATTGGCTCATAATGGATGTGTAATGTGTCTGTTTTGAATGACATGATATTAACAACATGATTGCATCTCGAATGAACAGAACTATAACTGAAAAAGTTACTAGTTACAAAGGACCACAACTGGATGTTCACTTTGAATATGATGATATCCATTGCAAACAGAATGGTCCACCCTCTATTTGCCCCTTTTCATATGGCATTGCCATATTTATGAGATACTGTTGCCAGTTCCTATTCATTGTATATTGTATCACTTCAACTATCAGATAATGTTCTAAACAATGTAATGCTTGTTGATTACTATGCATAAATGCATTGCAAAAGGATTGGACAATTTAAAGTTGTAAACATTGTGCGCCGAATTTTGTTGTTACTAAATAGCAAATTGCACTAAAGAGGCTTTTGCCGCAATTAGAAGTTGTTTGTTTTGCCATCGTTAATTCATCTAAAAGCATTTTAGATGCAATATGCATCCAATGTTTTTGAATATGTTTGCAAATAGATGAAAAATAGATACTATATTGTTCAGAAATGCATACTGGGAACTTTTGGTAAAGCAATGGTTCATAATGACCACTAACAGGATTTGCATCATGGTAGAGAATGCAATATGGAATTGTATTTTGATGTTGATTAAAAAGAAAATATCTTGTCTTTCTTGTGAATGACCAAATTCCAATTGATATATTTAGCCACTTAGCTAACCAACGTATGCAAAATGTATCCCCCCATAGCCCTCGTTCAGATTCCTTTATATTTGTCGATGCAGAACAATGCATTTTATGAAGATATGTATCAATATCAGTAATTCCATGTCACTCGTACAAAAATCAGATGCTAGTTCATATTTACATGACTCTATTGCTTCAACATCATTGTTGTTTAATAAAAATAGAAAATGTTCTATTAATCCATTTCGCAATTGATTTGAAGTATAACGAAAATGCAGAAGCACTTCAAATGAATTAAACAAACAATCTCCTATAGTATATGAAAATGCATCTAATCTAAACAAACCATTGCTTTTTAATACACAATCAATGTTATCAGATACAATGCATTGTAATTTCAATTTGTAACTGTCAACATCTATTACTTCTTCCATTATTTCCAAGTACTTATCAGAGTTTACCTATGCAATTTTCTTTGCAGAAACTGAATTACCTTAGGAAATTCTTCCATTGCTCCTATCTACAGATTTCCAAAGAAGATTGATGAAATCAGGAAAAATTAAATATGATTGTTTGAAACAAAATAAATGCATAAAAAGAACACATCTTTATGATGCCAAGACCCTAGACAAAGGATAAAGGCTAAAAATGTAAAGGGAATAAATTTATGGTACATAGTAAACATGAAGTTTGCAAGGACAAAACTAGTGAATAACACCATTTCACAAAAACAATACAAATATTCTCATGCATAGATATGTAGTTTAATTTTTACATTTCACAAAAACAATATAGACATTCTCATGCATAGATATGTAGTTTAATTTTTACATTGTCCCATAACTATCAATGTAAGCAATCCCATGGGTTTGATTCATTCGAATAAGTAGAGCATGAAGCGTTGGTTATTGCAGAAAAGGATCACACTCATCCAATTATTAATTATATATGTTTCACACTGGTAGGAGACAAGAAGAATTTTCAATATTATTATATCAGCTACATGTTAAGTCGTGAAGTAGATTTCAATATATAGAAAGCAGTTTAAATGATTCATGATGCAGCAAAAGAGAAAATGTTTGTCGAAAATTGTTGATGAACATAGGTATATCTTTCAAGCTTGCCAAGTTTTATTCAGTAGACATTGATTCAGTGTGACTATGATTGTAAAGACAATCTCATTGGAATAAATGCATTAAGCTTACAGGTTGAGTGGTTGTCTGTAAATTCTCAGGTCTTGGATCTATTTTGAAGTTTCGATCTATATTTTTCATTTAGAGGATATGTTCCTAATCATTGATGTGAAATGGAACTGGCTGAAGCTTTAGGCAGAGGCCCTGCCCCTTCAAAGCCAACTAGCAAGAATGGTAACCAAATTTCTTACTAATGACATTATCGTCCTTATCAGAGCCAATATGTTGGACTGATTCAACTCTAAACATGTCAACACCCTTTACTGTGGATGGATGAATCCTCTAGATTATGAAGAGAGGAGGTTCATATTGGATAACTAGGGGTCAAATTGAAGTGGAGGTGCACAAAATAGTAGAACAACATAGTAATCGATTTGGATTTCTAGAGAAATTAGTTGCACTCAACGTCTTCTTCTACTGAATACAATAAATATCCCAAATACCATGAATATGACCTTGTTATCAAACCCCACTAAGGCTTCAACACATTTGGTCTAATTTCCAATTGAGAGGAAAATAACATGCGGCCATTGATCTATTCCATTCCCCTACATCAGATTATAATTTATATAGACCCCACTAAGGCTTCAGCATATTTGGTCTCATTTCCAATTGAGAGGACAATAACATGCGGCTATTGATCTATTCCATTCCCCTACATCAGATTATAATTTATATATATGTCGTTTTTTCTTGTTTCTCATTTGTCATCCTTTTCTGCAATTCTTCTAAAGGTATCTAATTACTAGGAAATCTACGTTGTTTATTGTCCTTTCGTGAAAATTCCTCTCAAGGTATTTACCTGGTAGGATATTTATGTCTTTGTTTAGCACTGTAAGATGGCTTTTCAAACTCACAAAATGACAAACAAGTGTAAAGACAAAAAAGGGCATGTAAATGTGTCAAGATGTAGTTCCAACCAAATTTTCTAGTGATCAAGCACTGCTTTATTAATCCCCTATTACTATTACTTTGGAAAAGCTAACAGAAACTATCAAAGACTAAAGTTACCACAGATGATATATCGTTGAAATTTGAGTTCAGAAGATTTTGCATGCAAGTTCTATAAAGCAACTCAGGACTTTACTGGCCTAAACCTTTTAGGAGTTTATTAAGAAGCACTGAGGCCATTTTGAATATAGAATTGCATCAACCAAGGAAATATCATAAACATTCCAAAGGCAGGTGTTCCAAATTCTAGCTCCAGTGGCAAACCTATTACTATATAGAATGGAAGACCAAAGAATACAAGATTTGTTATGAGAAGATAAATCCTTTATAATGCAATCACTCTTTGGGAAGGAATAGAATGGGTGAAGGCCACCAATCAAAACAGTTATATTTGATTGGGAAAGGCCTACAACATGGTTGAATGGCCTTTGTTCCTTCCACCTTCTATCCTACTCCTACCTACCTATATCTTGCACTTGCCCTAGCCTATTACAACATTTTCAGCGGTTCACAATCCAGCTCTAGTTCATATCAGTGCATGTAAAAAAATAGTTATGTCTTCATGATGCCAAAATCTTAATACTTTGTAGAAGCATGGTGTAACAACATCTGTATACATGTTTCTCCATACATGTGTATATGAAAAAATAAAGTTGGCACAGTTGAGATGCTGCTACTAATCCACTGAAATTGGAAAATTTAGATAGTTAGGTGACTCATAAAATGTTCATAATTGTATTTTATTTAAATCATTATCTGGAACGACTCATTTATTGCATTATTCCTTGTGAGAGAAGAAAATTCCAACACGAGTAGATACTTGGGATGACGACAGTGACTACGCACTGACAAAGTTTTGCTTAGCATGCAATGGTATCAAAATTCAAAATTGTGATTGTAGAAGTAGATTATCATTTGCGGATGAAGAGCTCACTTTCCAGTCTTTATTTCCAATTATGTATCCATTTTCATATACATAGTTAAGAAAACAAAAGAACACAGGGTGAAGCCATTTTAAATTATTAGAGGTGACAAAGTCATTTTAGCACTATAAATAAACTTCTTATTCATGAAAGATAACCATACTAGCTGTACGGATAATCCTAAACCCTAGTTTGGAAGTGAAAACAAAATAGGAGATGATATTGAAATATGGTTGCTTAGAATTTGAAAGTAGTTTTAGTTGCAAAATTATTCATCCAATCAGTCTATAAAATTTGTCATTGTGTCAAGAATGATCTCAGTTTCTGTTTCCTGGCATTATTGAGACTTTATTCTACAACGTATGATTATTGAGAATTTATTCTCCCAAAACTAGAGACAGAGATATAGCTCAATTTCAAGAAAATCTAGAAAGAGATTTGAGGAAAGGCTCTATATAAATGACATGTAGGTATGCTAAATAGGATATTGACTTATTATTGACTTTTCACAAAGGCTTAAGGTCTTTCTCTGTGTGTTCAATAACCTTGCCTTGGTTCAGTAACCTTCCGGGATAGGCATGGATGTTCCAACATACACATTGCCAATGTACTCCACTTCTGAACCAATTAAAGATGCTAACTTTCTGAATTATCCTGTAACTAGTCCTCATTAGATGAATTCCCTGGTCAAAATACTGGGATGAGTCATGTATTTTGCAGTGCACAATGTTATAGCTAGTCAATATCTGCTGTAGAAATTCACAATGAAATTCTCTGAGTATCCTTGAAGCTATTTTCGTTTATTCTCACCTTTACTTTCCTTGGTTTTGAAGACATCTCATCTCACTCTCAAACTTTTATGTGAGAGAGATTGATGATGCCTTACCAGCCCTAATTGGTCCATGAATAGAAAACATGTCACAAGTAGGATTCGAACCTGTGCAACATAGTTTATAAGTTATAACTAGTTTTTTAGCTACATTCTGTTTCAACCCTAATTGGTCCATGAACAGAAAACATGTCACAAGCAGGATTCAAACCTGTGCAACATAGTTTATAAGTTATAACTAGTTTTTTAGCAATTGATTAATTTGCACAGGCCTGAGAGATTACTAGAATTATTATTTTGATAAATTTATGTCATATATACCTTAGTACCAAAGCCTACTGGGCTTGAAAATAGATTTTACTGGAAAATTCAAGCCATGGTTGGGCTGGTTCCAGAGCTTGCTATTTGGAGAAGTTGGTCGTCCCCACTGTCAAAAGCTCTTGTTGTGGCTTGTTTTCTCACTAATCTTCAGGTTGGAGTAAATGTCATATGAATACATATTCTAAGAGAACTAATTGAGATTGACACTTAATAGTTATAAGAAAAACCTCCAGCTTGGCTGTGAAACTACTCATTGTATCAAAATTCAAAATTCAAAATTGTGATTGACTATTATCATTTGCGGATGAAGAACTCACTTTCCAGTCTTTATTTCCAATTTTATATCCATTTGCAGATACATACTTAAGAAAACCAAAGAACACAGGGTGAAGCCATTTTAGCACTATAAATAAACTTTTGATTCATGAAAGATAGCCATAAACCAGATAGTCCTAAACCCTAGGTCAGGGAATTTGGCTCAGCTAGCTCATGAATTACAGATTCAAATTGATATTGACATGTTTTGATAGTTTGGCTTAGTTTGCATGCAAGTTCTATAAAGAAAGGTAAAGGTAAATTAAATGAGGGTATCATTGTTGGCTAGAAGCGAACTTAATAGTTTCACTACATCCATCATTGAATGCCAACAACAATCTAGACCTTTGGAACTAAATCAAATATGTTATCGCAGTAGAAGATGGTTGCATTATTATTGCACCGAATTGTTAGTGTTATAAAATTGAATTGTTAGTTTATAAGTTATAACTAGTTTTTTAGCTACATTCTATCATATGGTAGGCAGGTATCCCATCTGCCATGCAGAATTCTATGCCTTGCCAGCCCTAATTGGTCCATGAACAGAAAACATGTCACAAGCAGGATTCGAACCTATGCAACATAGTTTATAAGTTATAACTAGTTTTTTAGAAATTGATTAATTTGCACAGGCCTGAGAGATTCCTAGAATTATTATTTTGATAAATTTATGTCATATATACCTTACTACCAAATCCTACTGGGATTGAAAATATATTTGAGTGGAAAATTCAAGCCATGTTTGGGCTGGTTCCAGAGCTTGCTATTTGGAGAAGTTGGTCGTCCCCACTGTCAAAAGCTCTTGCTATGGCTTGTTTTCTCACTGATCTTCAGGTTGGAGTAAATGTCATATGAATACATATTTTAAGAGAACTAATTGAGATTGACACTTAATAGTTATAAGAAAAACCTCCAGCTTGGTTGTGAAAATACTCATCTATTGCATTATTCCTTGTGAGAGAAGAAAATACCAACACGAGTAGATACTTGGGATGACGACAATGACTACGAATTGACAAAGTTTTGCTTAGCGTGCAATGGTATCAAAATTCAAAATTGTGATTGTAGAAGTACATTATCATTTGCGGATGAAGAACTCACTTTCTAGTCTTTATTTCTAATTTTGTATCCATTTGCAGATACAAAGTTAAGAAAACCAAAGAACACAGGATGAAACCATTTTAAATTATTAGAGGTGCCAAAGACATTTTAGCACTATAAATAAACTTTTGATTCATGAAAGATAGCCATAAACCAGATAATCCTAAACCCTAGGTCAGGGTATTTGGCTTAAGTAGCTCATGAACTACATATTCAAATTGATATTAACTTGTTTTGATAGTTTGTCTTAGTTTGCATGCAATTTCTATAAAGCAAGGTAAAGGTAAATTAAATGGGGGTATCCTTGCTGGCTAGAAACGAACTAAATAGTTTCACTACATCCATCATTGAATGCCAACAACAACCTAGACCTCTGGAACTAAATCAAATATGTTATCTCAGTAGAAGATGGTTGCATTATGATTGCACCGAATTGTTAGTGTTACCATAAAAAAATTGAATTGATTCATCACCAATGTTATGTGCGAATCAAATGATTCCACGGATCAAAACCCATCCCTGATGCATGCTTCAGATATTGGAATGAAGTCCGACTCAAATTACCCCAAGTACACAAAAAAACTTAGGAAGAAATTATCACTTAAAGAAATACCCATTATTCCCAGAACTCTGTTAATGAGGCCAAATGTCAATGTTGTAGATGAGAAATATTAGCTCTTGAAAATAGATTAATCTCGATCAGTAGAAAACAGTCCAACAAAGCATGATTATATAGCCAGCAAGAGGGATGTAATCTCGAAAACATAGTATAAGCAAAGGGAAATCACCCATACCATATAATTATTAAACTATAACATGCATCCAAAGCTAAAACATTAGTGGATAGAACTCAGACATTCACATGCAAGGTTGTTGGAAAAACCTTAGTTGAAGGGACGCAGTTGGCAGAGTTTGAGAATCATCCCTATGCAAAAGAGGGGGCATAAAATGGAAGGTTGTTGAACAAAACTTAGTTTAAGGGACGGGGTAGGTAGAGTTTCAGAATCATCCCTATGCAAAATATAGAGGGCAGAAAAGCCTTGCATGGCTAGGGCTCGGGAAAAAAAGGAGAGTAAAATTCGATTTGCAATTAGCTAAAGTAGCCTCTGCATGAATATTTCATACTAGTTTACAAAGAGGAAAGAAAATCTCAAGGCATTATCTCAATACGTAAAGTAATTATGTTAATGAAAAAACCAATGTGGGTCTCTTCCCATTTGGAGCCATCCAGAGTAAATTTCCCATAAATTATTTCCTAAGTGATCAATCACAGAAAATAGTTTGTATGGGAACAAGATATACCATAATTATGTTACACGATGCAATCTATGATGAGTTATGAGCAGGTAACCAAAAAAATATAACTGATCACAGTGGTGAATCTACACTTCCCATAGAAAATCTACTGGTTGTTAAAACAATAGCCTCTTACATCTATATTGAATTTAGGGGGTTACAGAAGGAATTGCAGCTGGATAAGTCCCAAATTTGACTATTATCTAGCCAAATACTAAAAAACAAAAGCAGCATAACATAACAACAAAAACACTGGTCCCAGATTTGACTATTATCTAGCCAAATACTAAAAAAACAAAAGCAACATAGCATAACAACAACAAAATAACAACAAGAACAACAAAATTTTACGTACCACTGACAATTCCTTCAATCCTTGTGAGAATTCCTTCAATACTTATTCAAGCAGATAGCTTCTTGGTATGCAGATGACAAGAAAGCGAAGACCTTAATACTCATGTAAAAAAAATACTTATAAGACACTTGTGTAAACAACATAACACATATGTGTAAATACACATGTAAGACATGAAAAATACAGTTCATATGTGGCCTAGGATTCTACCATTTGTCTGTTCCTATGGGCTCACAATCTTACCTCCTATTCCATTTGTCTACCCCTATGGGTTCATAACCTTACCTCTTATTCCTCTTTATAACAACTCAACGCCTAATTATGTGGTGTCAATCACGTAACTCCTGGCTTCATCCAATCGGTTAGGGCTAACTCCTGATGGACCAATGCATTTAACAAGGTTTCAGTAGCATATGATCCAAGCGTTCCATAGCCCGTTACAACTACAGTTACAAATCGAACAATGGAAGCGAGGTCGAATTCTAGTTGAGGGTTTTTTTGAGGTCAAATGCTATTCGAGGGTATTTTTGGATCCTTTTCACTCTCTCCCCAAGGGGGGGCTACTAGCACACTAGCTACAAGGAGAGAAAGAAGGTGTTTCCTCCCATTCCCAGTGCAAGTGCTAAGGGAAGATTGGCAAAGAGACCATTATGAGGTCTCTTAGCACACCAACTACAAGGAGAGCAAGAAGGCGTTTCCTCCCATTCTCGGTGCAAATGTTAAGGGCAGATTGGCAAAGAGACCATTATGAGGTCTCTCTTCATACGTTCTAAGCATTGTTCATAGCCACGATTTAATGAAAGAAACTTATAGTCAGGTCCAGGCTTCACTAGCTTTAGTTCAGTAAGAGAATTTCCCTTGGAACCCTTGAATGTACCATGGAAGTCAAGGGAAGATATGGCAGGAACATTACATACTTTACAGTCGGCAAAAGTGCATGTTCCCCCAAAATCTGTCAAAATACCCGGGTTCACTGCTAAAATATATGCCATGGTAAGGAAAGTAGCAGTTCCAACCCGAAATTCTATTGGAAGCTGGTGCAACGCTGCTATTTGGGGCTCGGGGCTTATAGCAGAACGAGGCATGCCAAAAAACCACAAACTGGCTCAGAACCAGCTTAAATACTCGGGTTCACTGCTAAAATATATGCCATGGTAAGGAAAGTAGCAGTTCCATCCTGAACTTCTATTGGAAGCCGGTGCAACGCTGCTGTTTGGGGCTTGGGGCTTATAGCAGAACGAGGCATGCCAAAAAACCACAAATTGGCTCAAAACCAGCTTATAATAGAACGAGGCAGGCCAAAAAACCACAAACCGGCTCAGAATCGACCTTCATAAAATACAAAAAATACAAAGGAAAAATACAAATGAGGATGTTTGAGAGCTTCAACTTCACCTTCACCTTCGCAACCTTCACATTCGGAGGTCGGCCTCAGAGCTTCACCTTCACTTTCTCGTGCAGCACATTCACTGGCTTTAGAGCTTCACCTTCACCTTACCTTCACATTTGCAAGTCTCATAAACTTCCATTCCTAGCCATCATCCTACATAAACTTCCATTCCCAGCCATGCACAGAGGTACAGAGAAAATAAAGTGAAATAAACCCTAGTGAGGCAGATCGCATCGTCAAAGGAAAAACCCTGTATCACCTTGAGGCAATTTCCTACTGATAATGGCATCTGTTGACACATGGATTATGTCTGGTTCCAAGGCATCTATATGTTGCTGCTAGCTCAGCTAAGCAAGGTAAAGGTAAATTAAATGAGGGTATGTTGAACACCTGCATACAGAGGCAACAACTACATAAACCAAAAGTTAGAAACTTTGCATAAAAATTTAACCGATTGCAACCACTGCCAAGATAGATTAACTTTGGATAAAAACTTAACCATTGCAATAAGAGGTGCAATAAGAGGCCCCATCAAGAACTCTAGCATAAAAATTTGATTGTTGAAAATAAATATTCCTAAAGTTTGGATAAACAAATTAGACCGGGCAAAAATTCAATCAAAGCAACAATTAATTGAAAGCCAATGATCTATCGATCGTTATAGTCCAGGTAGGGACTAATAAGAGGATCTGAGTAAAATCCGGAATCGATGACATCATATACCTTCATCAATGGAGCACTTGGCCCGCTCATCATTACGATGTATTACTTCTACAGTTCGAATATTAATATTTAAAATTTTGAGAGAAGAAACATTAAAGAGGAGGAAATTTTTATTTTTGTTTTTCTAGTATTTTTTAAAATTTAATACCTCGATGGGTTTTAGGTGGGCCGTTTCTTTCACTGGTTGGCCGCAGTTGACTAAAGGCAAGTGGAACAAGGGCAGTCAAAATGGAAGTGAGGACCCACCAAAGCTCATTGTCCTAAAAAACGTGTGAAGGTGCACGGTGCCGGGAGACTGTAATGATATGGTATTGAAGTGAATAAGATATTAGGGGTATCTTTAGAATTAGAAAGATATTATTATTTATTTATTTATTAATGTGAATCATTTATTGTTGATTTATGAAAATTTAGACATTTTGTGAAAGTTTTTAGTTAATTAACAATTGTTTTGCCTTTGTCCAAAGAGTTAAGAATTGTTTTTCCTTTCTCCAAAGAAGTCAATTCACGCACAAGAGAGATTCATTTTGGAAATAATTGGAGAGGAAACGAGAGTGTTTGTTGACCTTGCATTATCTAGGGCCAACTTGCCAATAGGAACCTTCACAGGTTTTTCAGATGAGACGGCCCCATTGGAAATATTTGGAGCCATGCGCTAAGGGGGTGTTTATATGGATTGACCAGAACCCAAAATTGAGGGATCAATAGTATAGATCATTTTTCCAAGCCATATATTTGGAAAATCATTTCAAATTGAGACATCAAGCTTTCCCACTTCACTATCAGAATTCACTGAGTTGTCGGAAACATGATCATTGTTATTTTTCTTATCTTGGTTTGTTGTTGGAGGATTAACTTATTTTTAAGATAACTCATTGGGAGGAGCATAATCTTTCACCAGAAGGATGCTTGAAGAGGCACTTGGAATATTATCCTTGGAAGAAGTGACAAGATCATCCGCAAAGTTCTTCTTTTCTTAGAGATCTGCTGAAATGTTTCAATCCTGACACATCTCCACTTCACTTCAAGGGGCAAAGTAAAGACTCTCCTTGGAGATGAAGAAGTGATCAAAGGAGGGTCCCTCCCACCAATGAGGTCCTTGGCTAGATTTATTTTATGCATATTTTCTACCCTTGGGACAACATTTTGTGGAATGTCCAATCTCATAACGATTCCTACATTAAAATGAAATATTTTCATAGTCTATATTTTGCAACTATGAGAATCCAGGGCTAGTTAATTTGATTTTGGAAGGAAATTCCTTGCATAAATCCATTTCCACACATATGCAAGCATATTTAGTCCTTAAATAAAATTTTGTATCTACCCCTCGACAATAGAATTTTCCTAATGCAATACCTATTGTAGTCAAAGAGAGAAAATTCCACCAATGGAGAGGGAGGTTGGGGAGCCCTACAAAGGTTTAAGAAAATGTGATTAACGTTGTGAGGGCATCAAAGGAGGGAAACCAATGATGCATGGAGATCCCTACACCACCCCAAAACTGCGGACCAGAGTTCAACATTTGAGATATGTCTTCAATTTTGTTGAAAAAAATTATGAAAAATCCTCTTTCCAAAGGGTAAATGTTGACTTCATCAGAAATATGTGATATCCACCGCTCGAAGATCCAAAAATGGAGGTCGACCAACCTTGGCCACATACCATAGAACGTGTTGTAGCTCCTAGAGACAGCCTAGAGTTGTGATAGACCAGTGCCTAGGACATCTTAACATAGCAAGGAGCATATAATATGATGTGTGAAGTTGTCAGCTTCAGCTCACATGCTATCTCCTGTAAACAGGGAAATGAAGTAGAATGGGACCAAACTCTCAGAAACTGACACAGGAAAAGGGATACTGCAGAGGCAAAATGTAGGACCCTTAATACAAAAGCAACAGACAATTCAGAGACAGTTAACTGCAAAGCAGGCTGATTCAGAAATACCTCACAGACATAAATCATCAGAAGGTGTATGTAGTGAAAGAAATAATAAGAGGATATTAGTTAACATTGAGTTGATACCCAAATATACAATACCACCATGCATGGGCTTACCAATCTAAGAATCCATACATGATAATAGCATTTTAAAAGCACCCTCCCAAAGCAACTAATATAGCAGAATCACGGTTCAGATGAGTAATGAAACAGAATATCATGCATGAGCCATATTTAAAGCGCTTGACCGATCTAATTATGGGCATCAACTAGGATGAATCCTTACTGGAAATCAGTGAGCCACTCGCATTCCAAAACATGATACAGGAAAGATGGATGAGATGAAATGATGTATTAAAAATGTAAAAGAGAGTTACAGACTGTGAAATACCAAAGACCAGAATCCTCTTTGACAGATAGAACTCCTCCTCACTGAGACCCTATGGGCTCTGAGCCTCCATGCAAGAGTTTTACAAACTGTATACAAAAGCCTTTCACTGCATAATTTTCTGATAAAAATCTGGAACCCTTACAATGCGTTTATTCATGGTTTTTATAGGAGAAACCAAAACCTAGTAAAAAGAGCTAGGTGATGAACATTTAATTGTATCATTAAAACAAAATGGTGAAAAAGTGCCCGCCCATATTGCTTGACGGCGTTGTAGTGCTGAATGTACTATGTGGCCTGTTCTTCGAAATAAATTCTCTGGGTGAAAATCTCCTTAGGAACACGGCATAGAGTAGAATTCCATAAACATTCTGTCCTTTGATGAAAGAAAAATCGGCTAAAATAAAACCTGGAGGGTATTTGATATTTGTGTATCGTACCCTCTGCCTTCTAATTTTGAATTTGGATTTAAAATCTTCAATGCCGAACATTGAATGCCTTGATCTTCCACTGATACTCTTTGTTGCATCATTGATGTCTCCATCTGCCACCATCTGCGCTTTGAATGACTCAGGAGGGTTTGACAGATTTTATGCCTGCTTCTTTAATGAAAGCCGTATTGTAACAGCTTCCCAAATTATTTTTCCATAATTTTGCCTCTGATAAATGATCATTTGGAACGTACTCGGCTATTGTTATGGGGCTGGAACTTATGATGATTCTCCGTCGCTATAAACCTGAAAAACCCGAGAACATGTCAAGAAATCTAAGCATATGAGGGTGGAAGATGTGGCGGGGTTAATGGAAGCGGTTGTACAGACTAGCGAGATGGTGGAGCGGCACAGGGTGATGACGAAGCGAATGCAGCGCAACAGTGTGGTATGACCATAGAGAGAACTAATGGAATGTAGAAATGAATGTGAGAATACATAAGGAACGAAGAAAAGAGCAAAATATAGGTCTGGGGTGGCGGAGAGCACGTGGAGGAAAACTGGAGGACAGGTGGCGCGATATCAAAACAACGAGGAATGGATGACGTGGAGGACTGACTTTGGGAGCTGGTCAAAATTGGGGTGAGCAGATCTTGATCGTCCGATCTCGGGAGGAGATCAACGGTTGAAGGAGCGCCGGAGGCGATGGAAAGTGGGCCCGGGATGTGATTTTCTTACGTTAAATCCCGTGTGGCTTCGGAGCGCGACGATCGTCAGATGAAGGCCTCCAAATCGAATGGCTGCCGTGAATATCGCTGGGCGATTTTGGTCGAACAATAACGTGTGATGAATGGTGGTTTTGGAGCCGTACACTGGGATGCGTGGTGAACACTGAGTGGAATCGCTGGCCAAATGGAAATTACCGCCCTCCGCCAAAAGGCGGTGCGATAGATACCAGGCAGTTTTTACACAGTGGATGCAGGGCGGGGACCACAAGGCAGGAGATAAGTGGTACGTTGATCTATGTTTTGATCGGGCAGCCCAGAACGCACCCGATATGCATTCGGTAAGCGCCTTTCGGCCTGGCACGTGGTTACATCCTTTGGTCGCGTGGAGTAAGAAAACAGAGGGGGCAGGGCCGATAGGGCTAAACCTTAAATATTTCAAATATGAAATTTTCAGCCATTTATAATGGATTCTAGAGGCGGGAAATGGCAGCGATAGATAGATCGCATCGCAAATATCTGCGATGGGTGATATGAGCGTTCCATAGAACATGCGATTTTGCGATGGATGTGATTTGCGATGGATGCGATTGGGATGATCGCAAATCGCAAAGGCGGAAAGTGCGATGGCGGAAAGTGGCACCAAACAGAAACCTTGCGCTATGCGATGGATGCGATTAGTGCCTTAAGGGTCAGCTCTCAGCTTCATGAGGAAAAAGGGGAAAATGTCCTAACAAAGGATGTATGTGGAGATTAAAGAGGGTTTTGGGGTATGATTTTGAGGGTAAAGGAGGACTTTGACAGGGGGGAAAAAAGGGGGGAAAAGGGACATTCTGCAGGGATGCAAAGAGCAAATAAAGGCCTTTGGAGCACGTATTTTTAGTAATCAGTGAGGCTTATTGACTCCAGAACAGCAAAGGGAAAGGGATAAAAGAGCAGGGAATCACAAAAAGCTTCAAGGATGATGTCTTTTCAGGAGGAAACCATTACTTGAAAACTCAAAGACAGCTTGACCCCCCCTGTTTGTTTTTCAAAAATTAGCTAGGAGCTAAGATGATCAACAGAATGTACATATTAAATTAGCTTCAAGAATATATATATATATATAATAATAAATAAATAAAGTACATTTTTTTTTTAAAATGAAAAAAATAATTATCCTTGCTTAAAGTCTCATCCACACTCACAACCTTGATTACAGGAGCATCAGAAACTAGAGTCCCAGAGTACAGGGAGCCAAATACACAGGAAGTTATAAAATGTGAAGTCGACCCCAAAGGCTGATAACTAGGAGAGAAATTCATAGCATCATGAAAGGAAAGAGGAGAAACTTTCAGACGAGAGCCTCGCTAGCATAGGGAGGGGATGACAGACAAAATATCGGGTGAAGAAAATAGACCCATGACAAAGAGGTAGAACCACCAAGAGAGACTAAAAGCAGAACCTTGAGCCATGGTAGGTGGGAATAGGAATTTGACCCCCAATGGAGCCTTTACAAGCATAGGGGAAGTCGAAATGACCGAATCTGAAGGAAGACAAATTTCCCTTGCAAAAAAAAGCAATCAGGGTTCTTGCATTGGATGAATCAGAGAGAGGAGCACCCATTATAGAGGGTCGAACCCTAGCCGTAGTCACATAACAACACACATAAGGATTTTTCCCTAAAATATCTTTAGGTCTAATATTTCTAGGTGTAATTAACCAAATTTTGTTTGTTAAGAAAAATATATTCTCTATTGTTCAACTTTAAAAATCTATATTGGCTCATATTTTGAAAGTATTATTTCCACCTTCACTACATGTGCAATGGAGCATAATGAAATAATCTTTCTTTTAGCTGGATTTTGTGCCACCGCCAATATTGGTGCAACTACATTTTCCCTAGAGTACAGAAAATTATTAATGTGATTGATTTTCAATTTTCTATGAGTAAATAGAGAGACGCAAGTATCACAACACTGAGGTTTCATATGCTTATCCTTTTTCAAAATTTTGGTAGTAGATAGAAATTAGAAATCCAAGCCAAACCACATCACAACGACTAAATCTAAGCCATGACTAAAATCTAAGCCATGCCACATAGTCAAACTCTGCGTTCACCCAAGTGCAGTTAGATGGCAAGTAGATCTATTTTCACATTCTAAAAGTTTTATGTTTTTCACGAATACATTGCTCATTCACTTTTTTTTGTGAGGCCAGTACCTAATTTAGCTTCATAAGATAATTATTTTTTATTTTGTTCAACTTAAGTTCAAAGAGTAATAAATTTATTCTATGCAACTTAAGTTCAACAAGCAATAAGTTATCTTCATGTCCACTAGCAGTGTTTAAATTAAAGTTCCAGTAACTAAACAACTTTATCAATTAATCAAATCGGTATTCCAATAACTACAACAAGGTTATCAACTAATAAAATTAGTATTCATGTTAAACTTGCATGGTATGCCTGGTATTTCAATTAGGAGATGAGTATTTTCTTAACAAAATTATAATATTTCATCAAATATATAACAATTTATTGTTATATAAAGTCATTAACCAACCAACATGAATATGATTGAATATATGATATTATGATGAAAAATTATTTTACGTTAAATAGAGCATGTGGTCATTGTCCTTCAACATATGAGTGCATGATTTAATCACAACCATGGATGTCTCAATAAATGCTTGGAAGATGGTGTTGTCACTTGATGACTTGACGTCTTTTTTTATCTGAAATAGTGAGGTTTCGAATTTCCAAAGAAATTATTAAGATCAATAATATAAATTCTTCTTATTGTTGTGTCATTTGTTGTAGATAGAGAAAATTTGGAACAAATTTGCAACTTGAGTGTCATGTGAAACTAAGAAAGTTAATCGTCCTCATATACATTTGGAAAAATAAAGCCATCTTTATTAAATTTTAAAATAATTTATATTGTAAATAGGTATCTTCGCTTGGATTTTCTATTTAGGAAATAGACTTTTCATTTAAGAATATTTTAGAATTATTAGAATAAGAATAAGTTAAATTTTTTATTTCACTTATCTCCATTCGATATAAAAATATTTTTAAAATAAACAATTTAAAAAAAAGCAACATTAAAATAATTTGTAATCTTATTGCAATGGTCTATTCCTAAAATATTTAATCTTATCAGAATGGTCTATTACTAAAATATTATAAATAGAATATTATTTAGAATATTCTAAATATTGGATAAATAATACACTGACACATGCATATTCCAGACAATTCAAACTAAAGTGTGCATGGTATTTCGACTATTTTTGTAAAAAAATTCAATTTTCACAATGATATAAAGTTTTACTAATTAATTCTTAGTTCTTGGAGGATGGACTGAAGTTCCTCTTTTCCAACCTCTTGGGGATGCAAGAGGTGCAAGTTGTAAACTGTTTAACTCATTTAAGTGAGTTAAACTCAGTTGTGCTAGTAGTATCTGAAGATACACTAGTGAGATATCTAGTGAATTAAATACAAATTAATTCACAATCAGTGATCTCACATGCAACTGAGGATTTACTATTATTAGCTGCATGCATGTCAGATACAGTGGAGACCTAATTGAGTTCTAGGTGAAAGGGAAGTTGACTATCAGTTTTAGGATTATCTGCTTTCACACATGCAGGAAAACACTCATTGGATGTGCCAATGATACTTGCGCAATCAAGGAAGGCATAATTGCATCAATTCCGGGAAAGCATTCATCAGGGATTGCGCAAGCAAGTCACGATGTCTGGAGGCAGTAAATTGGCTAAGTAATTTTCCATTTTTTGTATGTCATTGTGAGACAATTAGCTGATGTACTAAGGGCTCTTGTGAGAATATTTTTGTATGTAATTGTTTCATGATCCATGCTTAATATACAATAGAAGATAGTGGGGTTTTTAGCTGTAAGCTTTCCCCGAGAAATTATCTGTGTTGTGTGTGATTGATCTTTCTTCATGTTCATGTGATTAGCGATTGTGTTTTTAATTCTGCAAAATATTTGTAGAAGCGATTTAGTATGTAACTTTAGAACATTGTTAGATCGGGTGAATCCAATATATACATGCTTGTTGTATAATTTCTACACCACATTCACACTAGAAGTGGTTTTATTCTCACTAAGGAGATTTATGGGTCTCCCTACCCTCTTATTCATCTATCTAAATGAAAAAAGAAAATTTTAATATTCCAACTGGATGAAAGCTAATTAGGAATATTACAATCAAGTTCAAAGTTGTGGAAACTGCTAGGTCGAAGTCGCAGAAATTGTTGCTGCGGATCAAAGTTACTAAATAATTTGCTAGAAGTTCAAAGTTTGATGCTAGTAGGTATGATTATCAAGAAGGAAGGTTGAGTTGTCCTTGGAGGGGTCTTGTTCAAGGGTCATAGTTCTTGGAATTCATCGTTTTAATTTATATAAGAAGAGGAGTTCTTGTGGGTTTTCCTCTCAAAAAGAGAGGTTTTGGCCCTGGTTGATAGCATATGTTTTGTATCCTCTTGTCTCATTGTTCTTTGTTGTTTGGTAGCTGTTTGATGATAAGAACACAATAATAATCAAGTTGAAGAAGAAGCTAATCAAGATAAGTAAATATATATCACAAACAACTATCAATTTAAGAGAAACCACTTAATATAGTTTCTCCTAGATTTCTCAACGGTATAGGTAGCATAGTTGCTTTACTTCACAATTCATTACAAGTTGTGATATTTTAATCCATGTTTAAGTTCTAATTTATCGCTCTTACATATTTTGCTACTAGATTCTCGCTACAGTTGGATTAGATTGACTTGCAGAATGTTTTGTATAACCACTCATGTATTAGTATAATTGATTTTGGATTGATTCTTACCGAGTGTTGTTACCATTGTTTAATTGTTTCTACTATTACAAATCTATGATCCATTGTTGATAGAGACTGTTAGCTAGTTGTTGTTACATTTAATACATCTTGTCATGCAATCACTGAGAGGATTGATCTTGGTTTAATGACTAGTCATGTGAGGTTGTGACTGAATGATGGTGTGTAACAAAAGGATTTATTTGAAGGAGTGTTGTTTTATGTTTCCTATGAGAGTAATTTTGGTGAATTAGCATTATTTTATTCTGCAAGTGTGGTTTCCTTTTCCATAAATGTGTATAGTGAGTTACATTTATGCAAGTGAGGGTTTGATAGTGTGACTTTCGTTGATTTGATTTCCATTCCTGCAAGTGTGGAGTGACAACAATTTTTAGTTTTATTGAATGCCAAGTTCTTATAGAAGAAAGCTTAGGGACAATTAGGAATTAACCAATGTGAATTAGCAATCACTTCCTGCATATTTTGTGCTTGACAACCTTAAAATAAATAAACTTACCTTGGTTGATAATTTATGTATGAGAAATTGATTTATTTTACTAAGAAAAGTAATTTTCACAACAATATTGAGCTCATTTGGAGGGTAATGACATAATTTTGGAGCATTTATTCCCATACATGTGTGCTTTTATGGAATATTTGTTTTTTAGTTGAGATGTGAGGTTGGCTTGTAACCTATTTCGTTTGGAGCACTTAAAATGAATTTGTCTATAGGGATTTTCAATTATTTTATTTGTAAAGTGAGTGGGAGAAGGATCATATAAATATATCTTCCACCTCACTTCTCTTTGCATCATCACACATTTAATTTGGCCTCTCCAAAAGAGAATGAGCTAGCTTATTTTTCACTACTTGAGCATAATGTGATCTTCTTTGAATGCGACATACTATTGGATGATACTTTTGATTGGATGGATTATATGGGATTGAAATATGCGCTATTGTGGAAAGTTTTGTAAGTTTATTTATGATTATTTATATTTTGCATGCTTTCAATGTTTAAAGTATGCTTTTTGTTGTTCCATGTCTAAATGTTTATCATTGTTGAAATTTTTCTCCAAAATTGCATGTAAATTTTTCTACTGCATAGCATGTAAGGAAACTCTTTATGTGCATGCCTTAGAATTAATTTCTCCCCTCATAAGAATAAGAAGTGGATTCCTTAGAGCATCCCCCCTTACTCCATCATTGTCCTTTGGAATTTTGTTCCAATAAGACTCCATTATCCCTTGTAGGTTAAGGAATTGGTCTTTAAGTGTGTTGATCACCACAAAAGCTTTAAAAACCTCTATAAATTTCTCTCTCCTAGAAAGCTAGGTTCGTTGCTAGGGTTTTATGAGCATATTTGTGTGTAAAAGTGTGCATTTATTGGTTAAAGGTGGTCCTTAATTGTAGTTTAGTCTTTATATACCTTCTAAAATAAAATCCTAGCCTAAAAACTAGACCTACAAGCCCTAGAAGGGATAATGTCACCTACATGTTTTCTTAAGTTTTTCCCTAGTGTTTATTAGAAACCCTTGGTCCTTTCACATTGAAAATAACTTGCAGGGTTTTTCTTAGGTTGCTATATGTCATTTCATTCCCTAATATTGAATAATGTCATAGCCCTAACTTATAGTTGCCCCTCTAGGCCCTCACTGGTCTAGCCCTAGAGTGCTTAAACCATAACATTTGAAACTTAGTTATTTTTGGCCTTGCCAAGCCCTCTACCAATCCTTAGATCATCCAAAAACAAGTCACCTTAAGCCCTAGGAAGCCTCCCTTGTTGTTGAAACCCCACTAAAGGGCACAAGGAAGGTTGTTAAGGTGATTGTTGCAACCCTTCCTCATTGTTGCCATAAGGTCTAACCCCTTGCCTAGTGAGGCCTTTCACTAGTCTTGTTAGATTTTGTGACAACACAAACCAACATGGAGAATTTTAGGGCATAATATTCGCAAATGGGCTAATTTTCCAGGATTTTTTTGAAATAAAGATTCAGAAATTTCCCTTTTTTCTAAAAATTATTCCCCAAAAATTTATAATATAAAATTCTTTTACCTAAAAAGTCACCAAAATTTTATGGAGACTATATAAAATCATGAATATTTTTACAAACAAATTGCCAAACATTTTTCAATTTACATATATTAAAGGAACTAATAAGATTCGCCAAGATTTCTAAACTTTAAGATAAATTTGCATCCTTAAAATTTTCCTTGAGAACAACTTCTTCTCGGTTTTTGAAGGCCCTCTTAATTTTCCTAAGTTCCTGATAACCCATTATGAGACAAGAAAGAGAACATTAGCACACCTACAAAAACATTACAAAATGAGCAACAAGCCATAGCTAGACCCAACCAAGAGAATGGTGCCAAGAGAGGAAACAAAAATCAAAAGCACTAAACCAAAGAAAATTAGAAGCAGACACTACAAGATTGTAGAACAAACCTCCTCCTAATTTATAACATGAAAACCTTGGAAAAACAAAATGGAAATAACATCCTCAATTCCAATAAACCAAATACAAACCTATGTCTTCCAAGAACCATCAACTAATCTCAAATATGCCACCTTTATATAACCATGCAAAAATCACTAGATTTGAAGTGTAATTAAACCAACGTAACTTCCCAATGAAGAACCAAACTCAACAATTAAGTTCTATCTAAACATAGGTGCCATAAAAACACTAGAAATCTAAAGTAATGAATTAGGAAAGGAAAACCACAACAAACTATCATACCTGGTCAGGGGGCATGTAAACCTATGCTTCTTTGTTAGCAATGACATTTGGCATGTCTTAATCCCATTGTAACGAAGGAATACTCCACTCCCAAATTCATAGTTGCGCAACTGCATAACTAAGGGAATGTGGCAAGGAGCCCCCCATCTCATCTCATAACTATATTTGTGATATGATCATCTTTGTGATATGATTTGATGACTACATGTTAAGAAATGTGACATTATAGAACTTAGAAAAGTGGCTTAAACCTCATACTATGGAATGGGTAGATCGTCCTAGTTTTTGTCGATGTTTAATAATCCCCTCTTTTAGGAGGACTTTATTGGCAAAAAGATCCACAACTTGATTGTTCTATTTGAGTACATCAAAGAGAATGATACTATAAAAGTTGAAAACCTCCTTTTATATATGATTTAAGAATGAATCAAGAGTATGATCAATAACAACATCATTTGAAATCATTTTGCCTACGACAAGTTTTGAGTCCCCATCTAGGATCAAAGATTATATATTAGCATCAATGGATAACATTAACCTTGCATTAATGTGTAAGCTTCCCCTAAATTATTAGAAACAATCCCAAAACCCAAAGCAATATCACTATTGTTATTTTTTCAAGACTTATAATAACCTCACTTGCCATTAGATTCTAGTCATTAGAAATAATGGTCTCTACATCACTTTCATTATTTAATTTGTTGCCATGATCTGATTCTCCATCTTATCCCGAAAATAAACCACATTGGATGGTTCGAAACGCGTCGACATATTATCTTTGAAGTTCTAATCACCAAAAATATTCATAACGTACAAAATATAGATCACAAAAGACTAAATTCAAATATATCTAAATTAATTTTTGATACTAGTTCTTATTATACCTTACATCATTCGCCCAATAAAAACGAACTGTTTAAATATTTTAAATTTAGATTTATTTTAATTATATATTAATGTTCTTATCAAGTATACGTTAATTCTATTATAGAATAGTGGGAAACTCTTTTTCAATAAAGTAATTTAATATATTTATCTGAAATATTTTCAAGCCAATGGTTTTTTCCCGTAGCAGGATAATGAGAACGAGATAGTTTTTGCCAAAATAGCAGAATATGGAACGAGAGGGGAAATTTGTTTTATTTCTTTAGACTGGTAGTGTATAGTACATCGTCAACAAATATATCTCCGTTGTCGTCTAGTCCGGTTAGGATACCTGGTTTTCACCCAGGCGACCCGGGTTCAAATCCCGGCAACGGAACGTTATATCTGTTTTCGTGTTTTTGGAAGAAATCATCATTCTCTTTTTCAGAAATTCAAATGTGAGCTGCATGAAGTTTTAAAATATATTTGGGATGCGAAAGCAAGCACATAGACTTATATACCTTTATGTTACTCTTTATGAATAATATAGAGCATTGCAATCGTAGCTGGAATAGCTCAGTTGGTTAGAGCGTGTGGCTGTTAACCACAAGGTCGGAGGTTCAAGCCCTCCTTCTAGCGCATGCATGTTGATTTTTTTTTTAATTTAATTTTATTTATATTTTTTCAAATAAGAATGTTATTATTTTTTTTTCAATGAAATTCATTTTTTTAAATCGAGTAAATGCTTAGATTTCAAAAAGGACCAAAATTTACCAAAATTTAGGAAGTTCTTGTATTAAGCTAGGAAGTTCTTGTATTAAGCTTGGTTGAAATTAGTCAGCGATTTACCATAATAAACTAATTATGACAATCATTATTACATAGAAAATTTCTTGAAGATTCAAGAATTTAAAGGAGGAAAATTTTCTAACATTAAAATGATTTTCTCTAAGATAACTAATTGTTTACCATCTCCTTGAATCAATGCCTTATTGCTCTTATAGCCCTGTCTTTTGGCTTGCTTGTCTTGCATGGAGACAACCTTCAAATCCTTGGTGTGAACCCCAAGATGAAGAACTTGAGCTCCACTGGTCTTCTTCCTTGCAATAGAGATAGGCCTTGTAAAGAATCTAAGCGTAAGTTCCTTTGACATTGGCATGATTTTCCCTAAGTTGACTAATTGTTTACCATCTCCTTGAATCGATGCCTTATTCCTTTCGGGGCCTTGTATTTTGGCTTCCTTGTCTTGCCTATAAACAACCTTGAAATCCTTCATGTGAACCCCAAAACAAGACTTTGAAGAGCTTGAACCCTGTTGGTCTTCTTCCTTGCATTGGAGATAGGGCCTTGTAAATAATTCGAGTGTGATGAACTGACATATCCTTCGTATATTTTTCATGTCATTCTTTTACAAGGGCAGTCAGTCATTAATCATCTGGATCCTACCTTCTGGTAGGGCTTGCACTTCAACTTCTTCCGATAGGGAGAAAACCATTTCCTAGAGTAATGGATTTTGCTGGTACTGTTCTAAAAACTTGTGCACATGCTCTCGAGGAATCAATAAAGGCTTATGGATTTTTCTTCATGCTAGTTGTAGGTTTGATTAAATATTATCTTACTTCGAAGACTCCTTTGGAGAGGAGAGAGATTTGGACCTATTTCTATATCTAGGGATTTGTCGAGATTTGAGGCACCCCAAGGACTCAATTTTCTTCTTCTTTGGGAGACTTTCCCCCAATCATTTTGCTCTTTTTGAGAGGGGTGTTTTATGAGCGATTCCTTTGCATTCATCTAATAGTCCCTAATAATATGTCTATATTCATGACAATGTCTGCATATATATGAGATATGTTCATAATCTAGAGGATGCCTCCAAATGCTATCATGATAATAAATATCTATTGAAGTTGGAAGAGGCTGGGAGATATTCATATAAACACAAATTCAAGCATAAGATGTATAACTCCCTCTCATAGTAGCCTTCGAGACCTTAAAAAATATACCAATGTCATTGCCTATGACTTTAAGGGTTTCCTCCTCCCAATATTCCTTTGAAAGAGAAAAGAGTTGAACTTGCACTAGGGAAGCAAAGAAGCCTTCCTTCTTCATATTGTATTGATCCTTCCAAAATCTCCTGAAGAGCCCTGCATTATTAAAAAAATATGACCCTCCTTCAAAAACCCTCGATTTATCTTCCAAACTGGAGAAAATTATTGTGAAGAATCCTTTTGCCCCTAGCTCTAGCTCTATTTGACCTTCAGTTTGGATCCACCCAATCAAAGACTTTTCAGAGGACCATAATCTGATGAACTTGCGGATCCAAGCATGATTCTCTATATATTGGATATATTCTCCAATCTTGTTGGATTTAACCTCATATTTTGGATCTTGCATCGCTTTAGGTAGGAAATGCATTGGATTTTTAGCTTGCTAAGATGCACCCAACGAAGGTTTCTCTAAGAAACAAGAAACTCCACTTCGCCTAACTGCTCTAAGAAAATGTATCGAAGATGAGAAGATTGAAGGGAATACCAGTAGATCCTAAATATTTATGAACTCCCAAAACAATATAAGTAAAGGAAGATACAAGTCCCCCTCTAATGGCGCTAGTCATGGATGACTATGTAAAAAAAACCCTAATGAAGTTCTTTTTGAAATTATATCCCTTTAAAAAAATTAAATTTTTATTTTAACTTCATATTTGAAACAATTAATAAATAAATAAATTTAAATTTCTATTTTGATTTTCTCTTTTCCCAAGGAAATAAACTTGTGATCTATATTACTCATATTTTTCTCAAATAATAATATTATATCTTTTAATGTTTTAATAAAATCTCTTTTGAAATGATATCTTTTAATAAAATTAGGGAGTTATTTTAAAAATGAAATAATCTCTTAGTCAAATTTAAATTTCTCTTTTGACTTCATAATTTTCTAACCAAATAAAGTTTCACTCTATTTTACTCACTTCTCATTCAAATAAGAGTGTTATATCTTTTAATAAAATTCCTTTTTTTTGTCAAGTTGTCTAAGTTTTCCAGAGATTACATCAGGCTTGACTCATGGCTTGACTCATGGCTTGACTCATGGCTTGAGAAACTGTAACCCAGGGGTATTTAAGCCATCAAAATTACATGAGGATCGCACCCAATCTGGGCCATACCGACCCTTGGTATGGCTGGATTTTTTCCCACCAAGTTTCGAACTAGTGACCTTCACATCACAGTGTGACTTAACAATACACCACATCATCGTCTATTCTATGTCCCATGGGCTAATGAAATTTATTTTAAAACCATATCTTTTAATTATAAATTTCTTGAATTTAAAGAGAATTCCTTTAAAAATGGGTTCAATTCAATAATGTTTAAATATCACAAATCCATTTAAAGACATAAAAACCTTCAAAACATTTAAAATATACAATTTTAATCACTTAACTTCAAGAAAACCTTCAAAGCATAAAATCAACAATATGAATCACTTAACTTTATCATTTTAATGAAGCAAAACCCAATTATATTCAATTAAAAAAAATAAAATATCAATCAATTTAGCTTCATCCTCTATTTCAAAGAGAATTTCATAAAAAAATAGCATGGACCCCAAAAATATTAAAATATTGAGAATTTCATAAAAAATAACATAGACCAAAAGAATGGAGATTTGACCTGCTCTGTTATGGCTAGGGTTTCCCTAGCTGCTTGTGTTACTCTGCACTGTCGATCCCCTCATTTGAAGAATATACACATCGATCTGTGGGAAAGTCCAATTGATGATGGGTTGGAAGCTTTGATGTCATTTAGATTTTGATTTTGTAGGATCAAAAAAGGTTGATGTTGCCTCGCTTCATGATCGATCCGAGCTTGTTTTGTGCCATATCATTTGTTTCTTATGGTTTGACCTCTATCACTGCCAATCGAGATACACATTGTTCGTAGTTGTGTGCGTAAGGAGGTGGAAAACCTAATTAAGAAATCACAATGGTTGGCTTGAAGGGCCCGACTCCTCCCCCTCCGTCAGACAAGGCATAGACCTTTTAGACCCTTGTAGCATCATTCTCTAGGAAAAATCGAAAAAAATAAGTGCAAACCATATTTGTCAATAAGGTAGAAACCATTCCCTCTGTGGCACTTCCTCTAGCGTTTCGATGAACTTCTTTGGCTTTTTTTGGTCAACACTTAGAAGGGAAATTCACTGGATTGTGGAAATCCCCCAGATCTATGGATCAATGGCTAGAAAAAATGTGGAAGCTATTGATGCAAGGGAATATTGGCTTGTTTTCCTGTGGGAAAGATTTATTTTCTTTCCTGTTCAAATATGAAGAATATAAAAGTGTAATATTTAGAAACATCTCGTATTTATTTGGGGCATGGGGAATGTACCTTAATAAATGGTTGTTGGACTTTGACCAA
This sequence comes from Pinus albicaulis, assembly GCA_034641835.2. Lineage (NCBI taxonomy): Eukaryota > Viridiplantae > Streptophyta > Pinopsida > Pinales > Pinaceae > Pinus > Pinus albicaulis. Next base: position 67,921 of record JAXQQM020071076.1, read on the forward strand.
GATGATCATATTTCAAATTCAATGCATGTCTAGGTAAAGCCTCCTAGACTCCCTCTATCGTGTTGGAGCGATCACTGCCTAAGAGCGATTAGGAATGGTCTAGGGAAATATTTAGACAGAGTTGAACCCAAGGGTTCTCAACTTTCTTGTGCAAATATTTGTGTGTAACCAGATCTAGAGAAGGGCCTACCTTCATAGATTAACCTTACACAAGGCGGGTGGAGCCATCGTCAAGTTTTGGACTATGAATAGTTACCTTTCAAATGATGGATAAGCCATGAATATGGCTATTTCACAAGAAATTACAAGAAGGCTCAACCATGCAAGGGTGAGGGAACAAAAAAAACATAACATGAACAATGGAAAACACTGAGGAAGGGGGGGGGGGGGACAAACGAAAAACTACAGAAAGTAAAACTATATCAAATCAAGGTAAGAATGCAACTTCAACCTCATCAAATACTTTTGAGATTCTGCATTCACAGGAGGAAAATGAAAATAAAGTAGCAAATAATAAAAATGGAAAAGAAGCACCTGAGGAAGAAATGGTAAATATTGAACACGAGGATGGGGAGATCTGAGAGCCATAAAAAGGTGAAGAAGAGGAGCTAGAGGGGAACAATCAAAACTCTATTCCATTGCATGAAGATGGAAATATTCCATCAGTGTAGGAAGAAATGGGTGTTGGAAAATGTAACTAGGTTCAGTCTTCATAATTATCTTTTCACTTATGTCATTGTACATTTTATGTAAAAATAAAAAGAATAAATATGAGTTTTATTTTTCAAGCATGGATTTCATGCTCAAGTCAAATTATTATTTTATGTAAGCATTTTCTTCATGCTCATTATTATTTGTATTGGTCAAAGTAAAAGGCATATTTATAGCCTAGAAAAATGGTTTTCAAATATGTAATATTTGGGTCAAAATTTCCTTTAGATTCTAAGTCATCCCTGCCCCAGAAGACATGTTTATTCAAACCCCTTTGGAAAATATAAATAGATGGTGAATTGAGCTCATTTGGAGATAAACGTTTTTCATGATTTGTTCTGAAACATCATAGAAGGAAGGAGGGTTGAAGTATGAAATTGAAACGAAAAGAAGAGTTTCTCTTAAGCTCATATTTGTGGAAGTTCTGCGTTGACACATCTCTTGTTGAAGGTTTGTTCCTGATGTTGTACATGTTGCTAATTTCTTGTTGTTGATGGATTTTCTATGTGGAAGGAGGGGTTGCCTTGGCATCTTGAGGGTTGGAGTATTTTTATATCTCACTTTGATCTGATTCTATAAGAAGATAATCTTTTATGGGTTTTCCCCCTTGTGGGATTTTGACCTTGGCTTGGAGCCTATATATTGTGTTCCTTATTTCTTGTGATCTTCATGTTTTGTATTTTTGGTAATTGTTTGACGAAGAGAACATAATAAACATTAATAAGAAGCCAACAACACTCACAAGAAATTATCTAAAGACGAGAAGCCCTTCAATGAATTTAAAAAGCATGTCTGACATCTCCCTAAATGAGTCGTCGAAGGAATCGAGGAATATCTTGACAAGTAACATGACTCGGAAGAAGGAAGAAAAAAAAGTCACGAAGAAGCATATCAAATCAGATTCATTAGATTTAGAAACAAAGGAGGCCCATGCTCAAATCAGGTAGATAAGGAAGAACCTTCCAAAAGCGACAAAGACAAGATATATGCCCCCTTAAAGTTAACAGAAAACATTGGTTGGATCCTAATTGGTAAAATGGGCGAACACATCTCACCAAGGAAAACGAGAAGAGAGTCAAAGACATATCGACAAGTAGTAAGAAATGGAATGTAATTGTATTTGGATCTTGATGATATTTTGGAAAATATATAATTTGAAAGTGAATAAATTTTTTGTCTCATGAAATACCCACTTGAAGGTTTGGATTGAGTTGATGTGTTCAATCTTAAACTCACAAGAAATATTGAAATCTCCAAAAAAATGTAACGATTTTAGGTTGAATCTCTAGTCTCTTTTTTAATATAAACCATCAGATTTGTTTCTTTGAAAAAAAATAATATAGACCAACAAAATATTAAATGAAATTTCAAACCGATAAACCGAGATAATAATAATGCTAATATATTTTATATGTTTACCAAGTCCATCTTTTATATATATCATCTATAAAGTAATTTGAAACTAATCTCTATTACAAAACTATTAATGTCAAGAGATTAATGCTCATTAGTGGATATAAAGACATAAAGAGATACATCAAAAGAAGATAAACTAGCCATTGCACTGAGAGCTGCAAAAGAAAGCCAAAAGCTCAAGAAGCCAAGAGCAAAAACACAAAGACACATTGTCAAAAGTTGAAGTGTAAGCCCGAAAAAAATTGAATTTCCTAAAATCAAATAAATCATTTACCTCTCCCTTTTGACTTTATACATTGTATATATGTCATGGTTGAAATGGAGATATACATAAGAAAATTAGTTAAAATTGGTGTCTAACTTATTGACAGATCTGTGGTATGCCGAGGAGATAAACAAAAGCAACATTGGAGCTAGACTTCCTCATCACTGGGGTCTAGAACGAACAAGAGCCCTACTAGAAGGTTCAACGAGTAAGATGATATCAATATAGCAAGTATTTCATACATTGACTTCTCAGCGTAATGTTTCCCTCAATATCCCTCCCGCGATAGGAGATGGGAAGGAAGCCAACATAAAAGATGTAGTAACTCAAGTTCAAACGTAGTGAATCATCAAAAAAATGGCGTAAACCGTATACACAACATTGTAATTAAAATATCACATACAAAATGAGGAGGTAGCCACACCACTTCTCTTAAATACATTCAATGTTAGTGAAGTGAAAAGCATGTCTTCTAAGCACTCATCACCATTGTTTCCTAACCCATCAATTTTTTTTTATATATTCAATATTAATTATTTAATTTAAACATCATTAAAATTTATAAAATAACTCTGTAAAAACTTAAAAATAAATAAATATAACTTAATAAAATTTGAAAATTTAAAACAATATATCTAACTTATTTAAATAGTGTTAATTTTTCTTAGCAAATAATATAAATAATACATCTACAAAATCGATGCATCCAAGATTGGCTAAACCTTTTCAAACGATATAAAGTGTGAATAAAGCAACCATAAATCATAAATTGGACAAATCTTTTCAAATTATAAAGTGTGAATAATGCAACCATAAGATACATGTATCCAAAATTGGTAAAATCATTTTTGTTATTAGTTATATAAAGTGTGAATAATGCAACGATAAGATACATGTATCCAAAATTGGTAAAATCATTTTTGCTAATAGTTAAACTCCAAAACCCACATATCATTGGTATGCAATGAGGTTTCAATTATCACTCACATAAACTATAATGGTTACACGCGATAATGAAATTTATATATCAACATGCATTTTCATTTTCATGATTAATGTTAATTTGATATATGAAATTTATATATCGACATGCATTTTCATGATTAATGTTAATTTGATATTTTCCCTAAATTAAATATAGTCAACATATAAACACATCTCTTCGCCATAGAAATTCCAAGTTGAAATATGAAAGGGTGAAATACTAAGGATTAAAGATTGTTGTCCATCCACAGGTAGTTTGATTCAAACGGGAGGAACACGCTTTTCATATTCTATCCGTTGGAGGAAGCTTTAGCTATCCATGTTTTGTTTTGTTGGAAGCGCTTCCACTTTGTGTGTCTCTCTGTTTGGGCGTATGGCTCTGAGTTTCTGTCTGTGGTTAAATGTGGTTAAATGTTTGTCATGTATTTTTATGGGTTTAAGGAGAATCGGATTTGGGAGCAGACAAATTACATGGAAAGGATGAAAGGAAGGAATGAGGCTGATTAAGGGTTTTTATTTGCAGTTATGAATATTTTTTTTTTGTAAGTTTAGGTGGTTTTTTCTATTTTCTATTAATAAAGTCGGGCAAAAGATACAAAACTAGACTTCAACCTGCTCGCAAAAAGCCAGGTATTTTGGCCATCCAAATTCAAAGTATGTCAACCAAAACATAAAAAGTCTTTAACAGTCTATACTATATCCGTCGATACTGAATATCTAAATCTAGAGACAACAGCATATACAAAAAGAATTAACCATTTTTAAAAAAGGAAAACATTTGTTGGTTGTTGTCATTTCCTTGGATGAATACAATATAATATATTGCTGGAAAGACGGTTTACAATATTTTATTTTATTTTAATACACTTCCTTTTAAACAATATATCATCAATCTTATGTTTGAGTGTGGGAGTGAAGGACTCCTAATTAGTACAAGGAACTTGTTACTAATTATATGTACAGAAAATAAGTAGTGTATTTTTTTAACATCTCATTTAGTTACGGAAGAATTCTAATTTTTTTTGGAGAGTGGGATTAAACCATCTCGGGGTGCTGGTAAGATGGTGAGGCTTCATCTATCTTCGAATAGTGTAGTAATATTAAATTTAGTTGAGTATGAGGTACACTTTTTTATTATAAAAATGTATATTTACTTTATCAAATTTATTTTATATTATATAATTTTAATTCAAATTCGGTTTCATTCTAATTTTAACTTTTAACTCTTTTTCGATATACAGATATATAATTATACAGTTTGAATGATATTATATTTGTATACAGAGTATTTATTTAGAGTTTAAATAATATTATATTTCTGTATATATAATATTTATAATTAATACATTATCTATATATATATATATTAGTTTTGAGAGATGTAAATATATAAGATTATAATAATATGTTGTATATATTTATAATAATATGTATTTGTTAAATGATATTTAAAATAACTAACTAAATTTATAAATTTATAAATATGTATTTAATTTTTTTAATAATTATATATTTTATATTATAATATATTTTAATATATATGGTATGTGTTTGTTTTATACATTGGAAGATTAATGAGTTATTTTATTAAGTTTTATAAAAAAGTACATTTTATTGCTTTTTAAAATTGGAATTATATGAATATGTTAGAAATGTAGATTAATTAGCATAACAAAGCTAAGATGGGGGATCGGAGTCAGTATTAGGGAGTCTTCAATGGGTGGAACTCGAAATATTTTATTTCTAGTCAACATTGATTTTTTTTTGTTATTGGCATTTTTTAATTGGTTAATATAAATATTGTTTTATTATTTTTAAAAATAACTATATATCACAACATCTCCTTTATATTGGGATGTAGAGTGCTTCTTGGCACAATTAAATTTAACGTTAAGTCACATCTTCATTTTATTAGGATGTAGAGTGTCTCTCCGCACAATAAATCTTCCAAATTACCTTATAATCTTCCACAACTTGACAATGAAAAGATCAATATCAACGCTTCCTAATCATCTTGGTCTAGAGAAAATAAAAGCACATTTTCACCACACTGGTTCACAATTTCTTCTCAAATCTCATAATAGGGGTTTAGGCTACACACTAGAACTCTTAGCTTAAAAAAATGAATGAATTTCACACATGATTTAGTGTGATTTTTTTTTACAACTTCATAATTTTAATTGCATAGGTCATTTCTGCATCATTTAGTTAGAAATGTTTGAAAATGAGTTTTCTCTTTATTACACACATCAACAAAGTATTTATTTTGAAAATTAACCAAAATGTTTGCATAAGACATTCCAAATAACATAAAAGGAAGCAAAGATGAGCCTTTGAGCTTATTTCAAGTTTAAAAAAAAGAAGAAGATCATACCTACATATATTGAAAAAAAATGTCTCTAAATACAAAATTGATAGTAGCTAAGCTGCAAAGTCCCTACCTAAATTGAAGAATAAAGTTACCACTGGTGCTTTGTACAATTAAGTGAAGTATATTATAAATTCTAAGTTGTCATGCATCACCATGAAATACAATTTAGAGCTTGGGATTTCATTGTTTATTAAACCCTGTATTCATTATTTAATATTTAGTATTAAAATATATGTTGTTTGTTGATATTAAATTATGTAATCAATTTTGAATGTTAAATTTATATATAGTGTTTTTTGATATTGAAATGTGTAATAAATTTTAAGTATTAAAACATAAATTTGATATTTAAATAGATATACAATATTTGTTTTTTAATGAAATAAAATTTATGATGAGAAAATTGAAACATTATCTTAAACAACATAATAAAAAAACATTTAAAATAACTAAATGTATACATATTCATCATAGAAAACAACTTAACATGTAATATAATTACATTAATCATAAAATTCAATTGAAATAATTAAATGTGTACATATTCATCATAGAAAACACCTTTACTTGTAATATAATTACATTAACCACAAAATTCAATACATTAAAATCATATAATTTTGCAACAAATAATAGATTTTCTAATTAGTTTCTATTTGAACCCATTATTTTTAGAATATGTGACATTTATTAAGTAAGAGATGTATTGCTCTACACGCTTTTCAATGTAACCTTAATCTTTGACTGTGCACAATGTAATTAAATTAAAAAAATTAACATATTTTATTTTTAGTGTAATTAATAGATAAAATAACTCTTTTTCTAAGTAATTTTGAGAAAACTCTAATAAAAACTTTTAAAAATCAGAACATTAAATTATATAATTTACAAAATTTAAATTATATAATTTACAGAATTTAAGTTTTTCATATTGTTAAATCTATTTATACAATTAAAAATATATTTTAAACAAAAAAAATAACAATCTTATCCAAAATTATATTACTAAATTCCTATAAAAAAAAATAATATATATTATCAACACATCATACTTTTAATAGTATCGTTTAGACTTTATTTGAACACCATGCTAAACATAGCAACAATGTCCCCACATACAAATAAAATGTCAATACCTGTGAGAGTACAAATTGTGTTTTGTCTGAGATCTTTAAATCTCAAGTTTATAAATGATTTAATCTCAAATATCAACACCGTGCTAAACACAGTAACGATGGCACGCATACAAACAAAATGTCAGAGATATGGTGTTAATACCTGTATTCGATATATCTGATCTCAACTACTATATAATAGAATATTATTAGTTTATATATGTGTCACTCGTTATTTGTAATAATTCTATCATGTCACCTTCATTCTCTATCATAATAGGAACCATGCCTGCGTGGAGCAGATAGGAGAGCTTCTTCACATGCATGCGGCCAAACTCATCTACTTTATTTGGAAAACTCCATGAACTGCATTTGAAAGTTCATTTCCACGATTAATTATACCAATATAAAATTATAATATTTTTTTACTTTTAAAATAAAACGCCTCACAATTGCATAATCTTAAAAAAATATACGTTGAAATGAATATATATATATATATGTGTGTGTGAGAGAGAATCAACTTAGGCATTGCAGAGAAAAGACAGTTCCCGTAAATTATATATTTTTTTTTTTCAGAAGAAAAAAAACGCTGCATATATTTATATATATCAGATCATGTTCAATACATACTCAAAAAAAAACTAGTTCTATGAGTGTTAGCATTGCATCGTCAGCCTGCTAACTGCTGATAGGAATTAGCAGTCGGAGAACTGACAGGCGCATCATTACAGGGGGATATAATCAACCCCTTGCGGCATATTCATTACAAATCATTTAAGATCATGTGCAAAAAAGACAAAGGCTTTTAGTCAACATGATCCTCTGATAACCTACCATTCCTTTACAGTAGCCTATGTATTAAAACATTCCTATTGGACAGTGAAAAACCTTTATGCAGAAATGTAAAAAGGAAAGATTTTGATGAAACGGGACTAGACTAGTATTTATATACAAAAATTCCCGTTTATAGTTATATCCGGCTCGCTTGAGATGAATCAGCCTCGCTTGATTAATTATGACTGGCTCGCTTGAGATCCTTTGCGCTCTTGTGCACGTTCAGTCCTGTTCCTTTACAGTGAATTCTCTGCTCCATATATTTTATGCCTCAGAATAGATATGATAGTAATACCCGAAACCCCTTTAGAATATTGGAGATGTTGCATCGTATGTTTTGCTGTAAGGACATGAACTCTGCCTCGCTTGTGTAATTCCGAGTTGCAATTGTGGTAATTCCGAGTTGTATCAAAAGTTTTGCTGAAAGGACAATTACTCTGCCTCCCTTCTTTCACGAGATAGTTGTTGCCACTGTGTATCTACTGTGGAGACCTGTAAATTGACCTGTCCACTGTACTAGATAGTTCTAATGATTTCAGGCTCGCTTGTAGCCGGGTGTGTTGGGGAAGTATGACAGCTGAAAACAATCTACCAGGTGATTCTTTCCTTACCTCTGCTCCTTCAAAACTGGTTGAAACAGATAAATCTATGGCTATATACCTTTGATCCCAAAAAGATATCCTAAAAAACATAAAAACAGCATTCCGTATACAAAAAAGGGACATATCCATCCAATTCAGGGAATGGGAATTTTTAGTTCCTGAATCACCCTTCCATCCCTGTACCGAGAGAACTGTATGACCCCATAATCCGCCTGGAGACCTTTCTTAGATAATTCGTCTGCTCGTTTGTTGTTCTCTCTGTATATGTGATTGATCTTAGGACATTGCATCCTTTTCCATAAACTCTGTGTGCGTTCCAGCCATCCACGAAGATGAGGAGAAAGAAGACGATAACTATTGGAAACCCATCCAATAACTAGCTTCGAGTCCCCGTATATGTGAAAATCCTGTAGGGATAGGTCCGAGGCAACCCATAGACCCCCCCAAAGTGCCATTAACTCTGCTTTATTGTTTGAACCGGGCCCTCCATTCCAATAGAAGTGGATACGTTCATTTGCGGATAGTTTTATCCAAACTCCGCACCCAGTAGAATTATCCACAGATGCCCCATCAAAAAAGATTGCCGGGATGGAGATGATATGAGGTCTGAGACGAATAGAACAGTGAGTCTCCATCTCCATCTTCTGAGGGCATTCATCTATCCATCTTTTAATGTTAGTGTATATCTTGTCTAGTCTAAAAGGAACCCCTTCAAAAATCAGTCGGTTCCTAGCCACCCAAACCTCCCAGATAAGAAAGAATGGAAGAACATAATAAATGGAATTCAGCTTACCCCATTCTATGACCGCTGTTAAAAAGTCTTTGGGAATCCATTGGGGATCCATGTGAAAATCACTGAAAAAACGCCATAGTCTTCTTGTGACAGGGCATAGGAAGAATAGATGAATGATATTTTCCTCCTCACTGCAGCATAAAGCACATCTGCCAGGGCCCTGGTAGCCTCTCTTAATCAAGTTCTCCCAGGTGAGGACTTTTCCCATTATATATATATATATACCACATTGTTATGACAGTAGTTGTTATTATGCATGTTTACATTTTTCAATTGATTGTGTTTAGAGGCCCATTCCACAGCTATATGATTTCGATGTGTAAGTATGTTGAAAGCCAAAATAAAAAAATAAAGAAAATTTAAAAAATAAAATCTAAATAATGTTGGCTTAAACAATGACTTACATAACTATATAAATAAACAATAAAAATTCATTAAAAATAAAGTTTGACAATATAAATTTAAAATATGAAGAAGTTTGGGAACACTAAAAAACAAACAAGATATGGTTAATAAATAAAAATATAAATAAACCAGAGGTATGGTAAATAGATAAAACCTCTTTTTATAGTTACTCACGAAGTATGGTAAATAAATAAAAATATAAATAAACTAGAGGTACGGTAAACAAATAAAACCTCTTTTTATATTTACTCCATAAACCTCTTTATATTTACAAAAACACAAAAAAGAGGTTTTATTTAGGTGAATCCTATGGGTCAAATAACATGGGACAAATTATTATTAATACTATGGGACAAATACCATGGTACAAATACCATGAGCCAAATACCATATTTATAAAATAGGCATGGACAATAAATAAATATAAAAGATGTATAAAGAGGTAAGGTAAATAAATAAAAATATATCTCATAGGATTAGAAATCAACATCTAATTATATACCAACTCTATGGGTCAAATACCATCAACCAAATTATTATTAATACCATGCAAAAAAAACATTATTAACTCTAACATTAATATTAAAATATTAATATTAATATTTTTATTAAAAATAATATTCATATTAATATATTATAACATTAATATTATTAAATTTAATAACTTTGGAATAATACAATATTCAATTTGTTATATTATATATACTCTAGATACATATGGAAAGGAATAACAAAGACATATGATTGAGGTGGAGAAATAGGGAGAGTGACAAGGGAGAGATGGAGATACACCGAAGGAGAGGGGAGAGAAGGAATGAAGAGAGAGAGGTAGAGAAGGGTAAGAGAGGGAGAGGGAGACGTAAATATGGAGGTGGGAGAGAGAGGAGGAGGGAGGGAGGAATAAGGAGAGAGGATTGGAGGGTAGAGAGAGAGAGAGAGAGAGAGAGAGAGAGAGAGAGAGAAGCGAGGAGGGAGAGGGAGGTGGGAAAGAAAGGGAGAGAGAGGAATGATGAGAGGGGGAGGAGATAGGGAGGGATAAAGAGATGGAGTTGGAAGGGGAGAGAGGGAGAAAAGAAGAAAGACATTGAGAGTGAGAAGTGGAGAGAAAGAGAGTGACAAGGGAGAGACAGAGAGAGAGTGTGTATGTGTAGGGGTGAGATAAAGAGACATAGGAGTGATGGAGAAAAGGGGGGAGAGAAGGAGAGAGAAGGAGAAAAGGAGGGATATAGTAAAATAGTTGGATAGAGAGATATAGTGATGGGGGAAGAGAGAGGATTGAAGGGCAAAGAGGGAGAGAGGGTAGGGAAAATAGAGGGGGGAGGGAGAGAAAGGGAGAGAGAGGAAGAGAGTGATGGGGGAAGATAGATGATAATAGGGGGGGGGAGAGATAGGCATATGGTGACAAAGTTGGAAGGTGAAGATAGAGAGAGAGAGAGGTGGGAGATAAACGAAGAGAGAGAATGAAGAGAGGTAGGGAAAGAGAGATCGAGATGGAGGGGGAGAGAGATGGAGATATGAATAAAGACATAGAAAGTGAAAGGCGGATATAGAGAGAGAGGGAGTGATAAGGAAGATGGAGAGAGAGGGAGAGAGGATAGCAGAGGGAAGAGATATAGAAGTGGGGGAGAGGGATAGAAGGGGAAGAGCAAGAGAGAGGGGGAGGGGGTGATAGATAAATAGATTGGAGAAAGAGTTTATGTTTTGGGGTTGATATAGAGAGACATAGGGAGATATAGATATAGATGGAAGGTGAAGAGATAGTTGGAGATAAGGAGGGGGGGACAAAGAGATTGATAGATATGGAGTGAGAGAGTGTGTGCGTTTGGCAGGGTGAGACAATGAGAAAAAGAAGGAGAGATTGAGAGAGATATAGATGTAGATGGAGAGGGGAGAGAGGGAAGAATATTTCTTGCACCAGATGCATTGATTTCAGTGTAAATGGTGATTTTTAAACCTATTTGATTTCTTGCACTAGATGCATTGATTTTAGTGTAGATGTTGATTCCTAATGATATTTGATTGCTTGCACTAGATGCATTGATTTCAATGTAGATTATTTCTAATCCTATTTGATTGCTTGCACTAAATGCATTGATTTCAATGTAGATGGTGATCTCTAATCCTATTTCACTGCTTTCACTAGATGCGTTGATTTCAATGCAGAGGTTGATTTATAATTATATTTGATTGCTTGCACTAGATGCATTGATTTCAATGTAGAAGATTTCTAATCCTATTTGATTGTTTGCACTAAATTCATTTATTTCATTGTAGATGGTGATTTATAATCCTATTTGATTGCTTGCTGTAGATGCATTGATTTCAGTGTAGATGTTCGTTTCTAATCCTATTTGCTTACTTGCACTAGATGCATTGATTTCAGTGCATATCTTGATTTATAATCCTATTTGATTACTTGCATTAGATGCATTGATTTCAATGTAGATGTTTTTTTCTAATATTATTTGATTTCTTGCATTAGATGCATTGATTTCAGTGTACATGTTGATTTCTAATTTGATGTAATTAGATGTATGATGGTACATTGATTTTAAAGTTATTGGATTAATAGTGTGCATTGATTTCAATGAAAGCATACAAAATTATTGACAATGTACATTGATTTTTGTGCTATAGTAATTAAACCTATTAATATTGGAGAGTAAGAGAGACAAGGTATGATGTTTACTACAACAACTAGAGCTAAATATTTAAATGGTTTACAATTCCAACCGTCATTTTCATATATTCGATATGAAAAGATGACAAAACTAACAAGGGTGACAATAAGAATAGTAGAAAAAAATAGATTTAGATTAATCACAATGAAGACTAATTGTAATTGACTACATTGTTATTATTCACATTTTCTAGCATTCAATATTATTACATTGTCACTTTTCATTCAAAAATTTTATTTCATCATTAAATTTATTTTACAATATTTATCATCTCAACAAACTGAGGTAACTAAGTAAATTTAAAATTAAAATAACTCGATAAATCTCAGACATATTTAACATATTTAAAATGGTTATATTAATATTAGATGCATTTACATATTATTGATAAAATTAGTCATATGTTGCTCATATTATCGATAGATTTTCGTTGGTCGCACACGATTGAAACCAGCCTAGATCCATATTAAATCCGGATCTATCAAGCGCCGAGAGGGATTAAATCTCTCTAGGTGCAAACCTTTCCTCAAGTTTTTCGCTCAAAAAAGAGGTTTGCACCTCGAGAGATTTGATCCCTCTCGGCGCTTGATAGATCTGGAGTTAATGTGGATCTAGGTTAGTTTAAATAATTTAGTCTCCAATTCTTAAGTAGATACTCACTTTTCGTATCCCAACATACATATATATATATATTTATTTTTATGTATAATATATTGTCATTGAAAATCTAAATGCGAAATACATACCTTTGTTGCCCAAAACTCTCACGATATACCATGCAAGTGCAAAATGTCGGTGCATGATATGACTTCTATGTCAGAAAACCCGATTAAACCTTAAGTTATAAGCTTTAGTTTACAGAGAAAGAGATGATATAACGACAATGATGGTGATGGATCAAAAGTCTTAGAGGGGTTTGAATTTTAAAAAGAGATTATGATGTAGGTTGTGTAGGTTTTCAGTTGTGTTATGACTGGATTGGATAGGAAAGTGACTCGGAATATCCTTTTTTGATTTTTTGCCAACCTGATTTAGTATAGATAGCATTGGCTTGTGATTTATTTGAAGAATAAGATAAGTGATTAATATGGATACCATTATCTTGTGGTTTATTTGAAGAATATTTCAGTTTTTAATATAAGTGCAAATACAAGTTAGCCCACTGAGAAAAATGTGACATATAGGGAAACTAAGAAAAGTTATTTTATTCTAGGTCTATGGTTTAGAGGCATATGTTTAGTTTGGAGATGGGGAATAACATATTTAAATTTAATTTTTTGATGAATGTAGAAGATGCTGAAATGAGAGAGTTGGATAGGGGTCATGTACATAATTACTGTGTTGTAAGTTATTTTTCCAAATTTTCAAGTGAAATGTTGGACGAAAGCAGAGGTAGTAGTGATTTGAATGAGGATTTTGTATATTTGACATTTAGGTTATAGATGAAAATATGTCTATGAAGCCAAGGGTAAAATTCTTAACTCTTTTTATATTTTTTTAGATGGATACACAATTGTAATTTTTGGTTTGTTAGGATATTCTGACACATAGGAAATAGTTAAGAATAACTTAGTCTAGTGTAGAGTTAGGTAAAGTGTGTTTCTTTACCATGTACATTTGTAACTTATAATCCGACGGTCACAATTTGTAGTGATCCGACGGTTATCTCTCACCTCAGTATTAATGACATTTGATCCGTGACTTAACACCGATTGGTCCATGATTTCTATTTAAAGAGCATAGAGGTTCATTTGTCATGTAACCCGTTATGAGAGAAACATATGTAACTTTTCCTTTTATATTAATAAATATCCTGAAGTGGCCACGTTGGCTCAGGCCGTGGACTGTTTCCCTCTTTGAGGGTTTTAACCACATGATTATATTGGTGTACTGATTTGTGATCTGTTTGTGAGCAGTGACCTTTGGTTCTTGATCTAAGGAACTTACCTTGTAATTTCCTACATGGTATCAGAGCTATTTTGAGGGCCGTGTCCGTTGTTGATCAAAATCCAAAGCCAGTTTGACTGCATGCGAATGCCGTTTTTTAGATCTAGTATTTCTGAACATTTTTGGGCTTGGAGAACTGCTTGGTTGTGTCCGGAGCATCTGTTATAGTGAGGAACGCCTTTCATTTCATGCGAAAAGGTTTCCGACTGCCCAAGTTATGACAGTTTAGATCTGGAGGTATAAAGCATCTGTTTTGCAGTTATATTTGTTAATAGTTCTGCTTATTTCGGTTCCCTATTTTTATTTTCGATTTTAAGGTTTTAATTATTTTCCTGAGCTATACCCTCTTCTCTGTGTATGCTCTTTTTTGTGCGTTGCGTGCGATCTTGGAAAATTAGAAGCAGGAAAAAGAGATTTTTTTGCTACGTATGCTCTTTCCCTGCATCTTTCTGCGATCTCAGGAAATCAGAAATAGTGAAAAAAGTGATAGTTGTCGGTAAGGCTAACCAAAATTCTAAAATTCTACCACAAGGCTTTGTATTTCATTTTTTTTTGCTCGGTTTTTGTGTTTTTTTGTGCAGGAAAAGGCACGCACACCAAAGAGTAAGAAAAAAAAAACCCTCTTCCTCCTTTCAAACAATAACGTGATCCTTTTACTATCTCACTTGGTGAGGGGTTAGTTTATGAGAATAGAGGCCTTGGGTTCAAGTCTCCTTCTCAAGTTTCTTTCATAAAAATTTTTTATTCAAAGGGGCGGAATTTTTTTTTTTTTTAAAGCCGCACTTCATCCCGTTCCCGTAGCTATTCAGCGTCTACAACTCAAATTTTTAAAAAGGCATAACTTCTTAATCCGGAAGACGTTTTTTGAGCCATTTTTTTTTAAACGGACTAATTTTTCGAGATCTTTCCATTGGAGTAGTTAGTTTCAGCTTTTCTCAGCTTCAATTTAAAAAAAAAAAAAATGGAAAGTGCATGCCCGATTATTCTTAACAGCACCAATTATTTCCAATGGCTACCTCACATGGTAGATATACTTAGAAGTAAAGGGCTTTATAGAATAGCCATAGGACAAGAAACTAAACCTTCCGATGATGATAAAGCAGCTAAATGGGAAAATAAACAAGATCAAGCGCGAGGGTTGATAGGAATGTCCATTGCTCAAGATCTTCGATTTCATATCCTTGATATTGACACCCCTGATGAAGCCCTGGAAAAGCTAAAAGCACTACCCCTGAAGTTGATGCTACCTTATATCGTCAACTTGTTCGTAAACTTTTGTATCTAACCCATACCCGTCCTGACCTTTCCTTTGTCGTTGGTCTTGTCGCTCGGTTTATGCACCAACCTCATGAAAGTCACTGGAAAGTAGCTAAAAGAATACTTCGATATATTCGAGGTACAGTTTAGTTCGGTATTCATTACAGTGCAGGAGCATCTCCATCGTTGATTAGTTTCACTGATTTTGATTGGTTTGGTGACCCTGATGATCAAAATTCTACTGCAGGATATGTATTCACTCTTGGTTCAGGACCTATTACTTGGTCTTGTAAGAAACAAAGTGCCATCTCTCTTTCTTCAACAGAGGCAGAGTATCGTGGTGCAGTTGAAGCCAGCAAGGAAGCCATGTGGCTTCGTCAGATTATGTCTAAATTTGGTCTTCATCAGCAGCATCTAACTACACTTTGGTGTGATAATCAGAGTGCCATTCAGCTATGTAGAGATCCAGTTCAGCATCAGCGTATGAAACACATTGAACTCCACATGCACTTCATTAGAAAGCTCATTCATGATCGTGTTATTGAAGTGCAATATTGTCCAACCAATGATCAAATAGCCGATATCTTTACAAAGGCTCTCACAGAAGCGAAGTTTACCAAACTTTGATCCATGCTTGGAGTTCAGGAAAGTTGTTATTAAGGGGGGATAGGCTCTAATGCCTCATTCCTTCTCCTATTGTGTCACTTTTGTAAATCCTTCAATCCTATCCCAATTTGTTCTTAAGGGGGGATGTTAGGATATTTCGATACATAGGAAATAGGCTCCTTTTGTGTCACCTTTGTAAATCCTTCAATCCTATCCCAAGTTGTTCTTAAGGGGGGATGTTAGGATATTCTTTTTTTTTCTTT
>JAXQQM020089414.1:0-22045 GCA_034641835.2 Pinus albicaulis
GTTGATACAAGAAATGTTTCCTAATGGTGAAAATATAGTAGAGAAAACTCATGATGAGAAAAAAATAAATGTTAATCGTGATTTCATAAAATCTAATGTTGGTGGGAAGAACCACCATATTCCAAAAATGGATATGAGGAAGTTTGATGGAAAGGATCCTGTAACATGGATACTATATATGGAGCAATATTTTGATCTCCATAATGTGCAAAACACACAAAAGGTACGCATTGCAACTTTACATTTAGAACAAAATACATTTGTATGGTATCGATGGCTTTGCTCCCATACAAAAATTGTCACTTGGTCAATTTTTACAGAGGAAATGATAGCACATTATGAGGATACATAGAGCAACACCTTCTTTAGCCAATTGATAAATCTCAAACAAAAGGGTTTAATGGGGGAGCACATTGAGGACTTCCAAAAATTGAATATAAGGGTAACTGATATTCCAGAGGAACACAGGATTGATCTCTTCATAGGTACTTTAAATGATAACATCCAACATGAAGTTCGTGTTTTGGAACCTGATTCATTGGAGAAGGCATTCAGGTTGGCAAGAAAAATTGAATGTAAAATTATGGCGACAAGGAAGCCTACCACTCACTTCTATAAAGATGGAAGTGTTGCTACTCTTAGATTTCCACAACCTACAAGGTTGACACCACAACAATTGGAAGAAAAAAGAGCAAAAGGGATTTGCTACAGTTGTGATAGAAAATACACTAAAGGTCATAAGTGTGCTGAGAAGAAATGATTTACATAGATTGTGAAGAGGAAGAAGAAAATGAACAAGAAGAGGATATACACCAGGAACCAACCCTAGAAGAGGAAGAAATGAATCCGACCATATCGTGTAATGCACTGGCCGAAATTACCACTCCTCAAACTCTCAAGATAGAAGGACATATCAAGAAGAAAAAGGTAATAGTGTTGATTGATTCAGGTAGCACCCATAATTTTACTCATTGTAAGGTAGCCAAGGAATTAAATTGTTTCCTATACCCAGCACCAGAATGTCAAGTGATGGTTGCAAATGGAGGAACTATAAATTGCTCTGGAAAATGCCATAATATCAAGCTAACCATGGGGGAATATGTATTGAATAGTCCAATGCTTTCCATTCCTATGGGAGGTGCAGATGTTGTACTAGGAGTACAATGGTTACAATCTTTGGGGACGGTAGCTTTTAATTTTCAAGAACTTTTCTTGAAATTTTTTTCAGAAGGAAAGGAAGTCGAATTACGGGGTATTGAAGGGAAGCCAGGAAGGATAATAAGCTTTAATGTCATGACAAAGCTTCTAAAGAAAGAACAACGAGGCGTAATTGCACAATTATGCTCACTAGAAGTTCCGACATCAAAATCATCTATTTCTGCAGATCTCCAACAAGTCTTGGACAATTATTCCAAGGTGTTTGAAACTCCCAAAGGACTCCCACCTATTTGTGATCATGATCATGCTATTCATTTGATTCCAGGAAGTGTTCCTCCAAACATCAGGCCTTATAGATATACTTATGTCCAAAAGAGTGAAATTGAACGTATGATTGCAGAAATGTTAGAGGCAGGTATAATTCAACCTAGTCAAAGTTCTTTCACTACTCCTATAGTATTGGTACACAAGAAGGATGGATCATGGCGAATGTGTCCGGATTATAGGGAGCTCAATAAGCTCACCATTAAAGATAAATTTCCCATTCCTGTTATTGATGAATTACATGGAGCAATTTATTTTACCAAGTTGGATCTTCGTTCAGGATATCATCAAATTAGAATGAAGACTGAAGATATTCCAAAAACAACATTTCGAACTCATGAGGGTCATTATGAATTTTTGGTCATGCCTTTTGGCCTTACCAATGCACCTTCTACATTTCAAGGGTTGATGAATTCCATTTTCAAACATTTCCTTAGAAAATTTGTGCTAGTATTTTTTGATGATATAATAATCTATAGTAGGTCTTGGAAGGATCATGTTCAACATGTTGACAAGGTGCTCAAACTATTCAAGGAGAAACAATTATATGCAAAAACATCCAAATGTTTCTTTGGAGTACAGGAGGTGGAATATTTGGGTCATATTGTATCTCACGAGGGTGTTAAGGTAGACCCTAACAAAATTAAAGCCATTAAGGAATGGAAAGTCCCCACAACCATAAAGCAGTTGTGAGGATTTCTTGGGTTAGCAGGGTATTATTGCAAGTTTGTTAAGAATTATGAGAGAATAGCAACATTAAGAATTATGAGAGAATAGCAACACCTCTAACAAAATTATTGAAGAAAGATACATTTTCATGGACTCCTAAAGCAACTAAGGCCTTTGAACATCTTAAAGAGGAAATGTGCCTAGCACCAGTCTTAGTTACGCCAGACTTCACAAAAAAATTTATTGTGGAATGTGATGCCTCAGGAAATGGAATTGGTGTTGTTTTAATGCAAGAAGGAAGACCCATTTATTTTGAAAGTCATCCAATCAAAGGAAAGTATTTACAGAAACCTATTTATGAGAGGGAAATGTTAGCAATACTGCATGCACTAAAGAAATGACGAAGTTACCTAATGGGAAGACACTTCAAGGTAAAAACTTATCATGATAGTCTTGAACACTTTTTGGAACAAAGACTATCTTCATAAGAGCAGCAAAAATGGGTCACGAAGATGTTGGGTTATGACTTTGAAATAATCTACAAAAAACGGAAGCTAAATGTTGTTGTAGATGCACTCTCAAGAAATAATGAAGAGGTGGTAGCATTGATTTGTGCCATTTATATTATCCAACTGGATTGGATAACCGAAGGAAGAGATGAATGGAAGAAGGACGAAGAAGTGTGGACACTCATTCAAAAGTTGCAGCAAGATCCTAGTAAATCTGATACATTTAGTTGGAAAAATGATTCCTTATGGTACAAAGATCGCTTATATTTTTGTAAGAACTCCCAACTAAAACAAAAGATTCTTTTGGAATTACACACTTCTCCTTTAGGACACTCAGGATTTTTAAAAACTTACCACAGGGTGAAGAAAGAATTTTTTTGGGATGGCCTTAAATCTGATATTCAAAAGTTTTTGGTAGAATGTTTGGTTTTCCAGCAGAATAAAGTTGAGAAAATTAAGACCCGAGGTCTTATACAACCTTTATCCATTCCAAGTCAACGTTGGGAGGAGATTTCAATGGATTTTATCACAGGTTTACCTAAGTCCGAAGGAAAAAGTGTCATCATGGTGGTAGTTGATAGACTTACCAAGTATGCACACTTTTGTGCATTATCTCATCCATTTAAAGTAAGTACAGTTGCTACTACATTTATGGACACAATTAAAAAGCTACATGGGAACCCAAGGGTTATTGTGAGCGATAGAGATCCCTCTTTTACTGGAAATTTTTGGATGAAGTTATTTTCTTGTTTGGGTACTCAATTAGCTCATAGCTCATCTTGTCATCCTCAATCTGATGGTCAAACTGAGTTAGTAAATACATGTTTGGAAGTATATCTTCATTTTTTTGTATCTAATAAACAAACACAATGGGTCAAGTGGTTACCTCTCGCTGAATGATGGTATAGCACTTCCTTCCATACTGCAGCAAAAATGACCCCATTTATGGCACTTTATGGATATCATCCACCATCCATCACATCATGTTTAAGAGAAAAATAAAAAGTTCAAGCAGTGGAAGATCACATCAAGCATTAACAAGAAGTTCTCCAAATCTTAAAGGATAACCTGAATTTGGCACAAAATCGAATGAAACAACAGGTAGATCAACATCGCAGCGAGAGAAGTTTTGATGTAGGAGACTGGATATTTTTACGGCTGTAGAGCTATAAAAAGGGTCTCTTTCACCTCTAATTACCTCACATTAATATGTCAATCCAGGAGCGTTTTGTTATTACAAAGAGTGACTCAATCCGAGGCTATCATTTGTCAGAGTAATGCTAGTAGTACAAGAAGGAATAGGCAGGAAATGGATGCTTTATGAGGTTATACCATTTAAAGAGAACCAGACTTAAAATTAATAGTTTATCGGGCCAAGGGTGCGGGTAAAGGATAACCTATCCTTTCTGAAATCACAGTGAAACTTAGAGCATGGACCATGAGATCCGGGAGCAGATAAAGATCGCTAAATCTCACTACAAATTTTTATATCATCTCGCTGAGCTTTTCATCTGGAGGGGTTTGTGATCCAGCACTACATCTGTCTCAGCGCTGTCACTAGCAGAGATAGCGTTTTCCATTGGTGAGGGTTTGGAGTATTGATATCAGCTATCTTTCAGTCATCAGCTCATAGTTCCAGCACAGTCCAGCTTCAGTCTTCAGAGCAGCTAGGACGCTGTCCTTGTTACAGCCATTATTTGTCTGAGAGGGTCTCCACTTGCCTAGGGCAAGGATAGGTGCATTCATTCTGGTTTTCTTGTACTCCTCTCTATGTACTTTCAGATTAATACAATGGCTCAGTTTTCTGGCACTCCATGTGTATTTGTTCCCTGATCTGGTTCAACATTGTGTTTTCTATATCTGTCTGGCATATTTCTGTTTATTACTGGTTATTTCCCTTTGGGGATATTAGAATCTTTCTTCTTCTACCTCAGTTGCCCCTTTGATGCAAGGGTTGTGTTTTCTTCCTCCTCCTTTACTTTCAATCCGCTGCTGCCATCCTCAATATGGATTTTGAGGAGATCTCTCCTCAGCTCTTCTTGCTGCAACGCTACCCACATCACCTCCCAACCTGGGAGTCTTTCTCTGCCCAAAATGCTTTAGACAAAGACCTGATAATCTTCTGAAACTGAGTTCAAAGTAAGCCTTACCAACTCTGAGTCTCTAGGAGCTGACCCCACTGTTGACAACTGGTCTCAGTTTTCCTGAATTCGAGACAGGAAAGAGTCAAAACACTCTCCCTTCTTCATTCTGGTACTACACATCTTCTCTTCCAGGTACATCTTCCGTTGCTCGGAAGATTCTTGGTATAGCGTTTCCAACCCTACCCACATTTCTCTAGCAGTGCCCTTTGCTGCTATGTGAGGTACGATGTGATCCTTCACACCATCTAGGATTAATCGCTTGGCTCTTGCCATATTCTTCTTGAATGCTCTCAGATGTGTTACATCCAAAGGTTTTGCAACTGTGCTTTCAATGAGGGCCTTTAGATCATGCTCATCAAGGAGAAACTCAATCCTTGATTTCCAAATAACATAGTTGGAGGCACCCTCCAATCTATCTTGGTCACGTAGTCCGTTGCTGGCCATCTCCTCAACTGCCGATTTCTTTCTGTAACCCTCTGCTCAGCTAAACTTAGCACTCCTTGTGGAGTAAGTCACTGCTTCTGCTGCTACACGAGATAAACTAAGCTTCTTTGAGTAAGAAACTCTCTGAGATCAAGAAATCCCCAATCTGTGTTTTTCAGAAATTTTCTGACGCTTTATGCACCAGCTCTTACTATTGTGCAGTAACTGTGTCCTTCAGCTACGCTGGTCTGTTACATTGCCTCTTCTGCAACTAAAAAAGCTTACCCCTCTGTCAACTCTCTTAGAGGGAGCCTTTTCTGCACTGGATTGCCCTCCTAGCTTGGACAACGTAATCTCTGGGAGGGTCTATTGTTGCGTAGGAGGGTCTACTGCTGCTTACGCAGATCCCAGTCTCTCCTACGTTGATCTGCTGGTTCACCCTTGTTTCTCCTACACTTCAGCTTGAATAAGCTCTGATACCATGTGAAAAATCCTAAATCTAGATTCCTACTGCAACAAATCTGAATTACTTCTCCTATTATTTTTCGTAATTATTTCATCACATTGAAATACCGAATTAATTACTGAAGCAGTCTACACAAATAATACTGCGGAATGAATCTAAGTGCTGAAACAAACTGAACAAAATACAATGAAAAACATCCACATTTGACACAGTTATTTTTGGACTAAGTCCCCGGAAAAACCCAACTCGGGAAAACCGGTGCAGCAGATCTAAGGGTTTTATATTATTAAGCAGCAGAATCTTGAGTACAACTAGGGTGCCAATATCCGGCTCACCCTTAGAGAAATCTAGACAACTGACGAAATTGTGAGATATACCTCACTCTGCAAGTCCCTGGCTGATCTAAACAGCTCCGGTGAAGCCCATCTCTGCCTCTGCGTGATTTCCTACGCTCGAACTGCGTAAGCCAGCATGGGCAAGCTTGAGGAACTGCATCACCTTTCTCTGCAACTGATCAAGCTGATCTGAGACTGGATTTTGGCTCTCTTGGCTCAGAAACCCTAGCCTCTAGTTATCTTCGAACTGACTCTGGAAGGCACTGCATCACTTCTGCGTGATTCCCTGCAGAAACTGTCACCCCTTCAGAAAACTGTGTTGCCTCTTTTTGCGTCATTTCTGCCTCTCTCTGAAATGTACTCCTGGTCCTTCTGACCAGTTACTGCATCTGCCCCTCTCTAGGTCTGATCACCGAATCAAAATCACTTAGCAAACCCTGCCCTAATGATTCGATTCTGACCAAAAGTTGTCTCACACAAACTCGAAAAATGCCAAATGCTCAATGTGCTCAATGTGTTTTCCATACACCCCTCACCCTCCTTATATTCTTCTGTTGACCCTTCAACAGCCAAGATTAAAACATAATCAAGGGCTAAGATTAACTTAGAGGTGATCCATGACTTTATTTAGAAGATTCACACTTAGTTTAATTAATACCCTTTAATTAATCAGTTTCCCTAAGTCTAAACTTAGGAAAACATTAAAAAACGATTAATTAATTTAATTAAACCATCTTTAAGTGGAACATTCCAAAACCATTTCTGGGTTTCATGGAATACATGTGTCTTAGCCTATATACAAAATTACAAGGCTAGAGCACATCTGATGCTACCATAAATCAACACTCGGAATAAATCCTAGAAGTCCACAATGCGAACTTTGAGCTAAATTAATATGACCCAAGCATGAAACTGCTTTAATAGGTCATTTAATAATAATATAAATTCTTTTCTTTATTCCTTTGACAAGTACATTATATTTTGACTCAAGCACAATTTATGAAGATCGAACCTAGTTACAATCTTCAACACTCCCTCTTAATTAGGGAGGTATTCATAATATACAAGTACAAAGAAGATCTCAACTATGTGAACAATGAAGAATTTTAGGCACCTCAATGCCGTGGACTAGATTCCTAACCAGGGCAATCTATCCATTGGTCTCTCAGCAGTTAAGGCACCACAATCCCATGGATTAGATTCCTAACCAAGGCAATCTATTCAAGTGGGACTAGGATGGATTAAAGCTTTCAGCCTCTATAGGTACCATCGGGTTTACTTACTAACCATCAACCTAGGGAACTAGGTGCACATCCACCCAATGCTACCCTCCCTACCAGATATCAAAACAAAGTGTCAGCCTGATGTCTTTCCAAGCAATGCTTCACTCACAAAGCCTCAACAACAAATCTCTTTCGATCAAACTGATCGGTAAGCATCATGCTTATCAAACCTTCAATAGATTTACCTGTACAAACACAATGCCAATCAATAATACACTTTCAAATATACATCATTAAAAACAAATCTTGGGGGTCTCGATGTTGCTCTTCAACTAATCTCAGTAAGACTATCAGTCTAATCTTTGAGAGAAGATTCATTTTCCTACTTCACATGTAGCAACATATCTTTCAGAATGTATTCTCCAATCAAAAACTATATTATGCCCAGGGAGATTTCTTTTATCCATGCTCCCTCTTAATGTAGGGAGATTAACTTCTTCCTTCGGTATTGGAAAATCCTTTATGGCTTCCATCCTTCTCATCGTGCTTAAGATATTGTCTTTTCTTATGGACATCTTCACTAACTTGAATGATGTACTTGCACAACTTTAGACAACAAGTACAACCAAAATTATAGAAGCATGAAGTTAGTCATAACAAAATCTTTTAGTAGCGGAAGAATTAAACTTTACAAACATAATCAAATAGAGAATATACTTCAATACTTCAACTTTAGCCCAGGTTTTGCTACAAACCCTAAATCACATCAGCAACTCAATCAAGATGACAGAAGATAAGTTCTGTCATATAGCAATCCCTAGAAATAAATGAGAAGAAAGAAAAGTATCTAATAACTTTCATATTTCACATGTTAGATTTCCTACTAGGATTTTATGTAAAACCTAGATTCCATGCATGAGCTTTAACAGCCAAAACAATCATAACATGAATAGCTTCTACCAGGGTTCGATGTAAACCCTAGATTTTCCATCTACAAATTCTCATCAATCACTAGATAGATTCATAGATTCCATGTTGTTATACATACTAGAGAATTTGACTACTTCTAGGGTTTAGTTGTAAAACCCTAGATTTCCCAAACATCATCCTAGAACTTCAAACTTTAACTAGGGCTTAATTCCAAACACTGGGACTTATGACCGTTAGTAATTAGGTCAACACATATCTAGGAAATCATATTTCATATATCAGGCAATATTAATATATTAGACATATATCAACCTAGACTTAGCAGGGTTTTGACAGAATGGATACATACCTAAGGTTTCATCCCTAGGAGCTTATTATAAAGATAAGAGTATTGCTTATAAATCCAACAAAACCCTAAGAATTTAGAATTTTAGTTCATACTATAGCAAACCCTTCTTTATCAACACTTCAAGGGTTCGGTAGAACCATTTCAACCCTAATGATTTAGAGTTTTCATGATCACACCAAGATCCCAAACTTGACATTATCATAATAGCAATTACTTCATCAATAGCCCCTAATTCGGTTTAGGATTTCACACATTAATAGCATACCCTTAGGTTAGGGCTTTCCAAAGAACCTTTTTAGGGCTCTTTTATACAAACAATCAAAGATATAAGGTGGGTAGATTTATCAGATGATGAATCACCCCCAACAAGAATCCTTAAGATTCAGGAGAGTTAGACATGGCAATTGTTAGTAATGTAGAATGGATATGCCAAAGGGAATAACAAAGCTTTATGATCTAAACATACCTTTATTTCTTGACAAACCCTTTTAACTCCAACACTTTGTCTTGTGAGGCCTTCTTTCTTACTCTTTGAGGACTTCTCTCATGATCCTTGAGCATTTAGCAAGTAAATTCATAGACAAGGAAATAAAGGAAGAAAGGTGATTAGTATATAACTAGAACTTTAAATAAGTATATGAAACCAAAATTGAGAGGGAATGACATATCTTGAGGAGTTGTTGTGGGCTCCCTCCAAAGCTTTGAGGGATACCTAAAACTTATAAAACAAGAAAAAGTCTTTTCCAAAAATATGTTAAACCTAAAATATACAAATGAAATATCTAAAGCTAGGATCAAAGGGCTTAGTAGTGTAGTCCCTTATGTCATTTTCTTCGGGTTTCACTCTCTTGGGAGAGGCTTATTCAGCCACATTTGCATGATCTCTTTCTCTTTTCTTATTTCCAGGATTTTCGAGACACTCACTTTTATAGTGACCCATTTTATGACAATAATTGCATTCTATCTTAGACATTTCAACCTTCTTTCTTGGCCCCTTGTTCTTGAAGTTTCCTTTGTGATCAACAATGTAGGCATTTAACACTTCTTCATTGTTGGTTGCTAATGAAATTCTTAACTCTTTTTGACTGCAAGCTATCCATAGTTCCTCAAAAGTCGAAGCTTCTTTCCAGCTATTGAGACCTGAAGCAAAAGCACTCTAGGAAGGTGGCAATCCTAATAAGGCCGTAATCACAAGTTCCTTGTCTGGCACTATTTCATCAATGGCAAGAAGATCATCTCTTGTTCTTGTTATCTTCACAATGAAAGTGGCCACAGTATCTTCCTTACACATCTTGGTGGTCCTTGGTTCATTTTTCAAGCTTGCTACTTTCCCAATGTTCTTGATGGTAAATATTTTTGACAAGGCTTCATACATCTCTTAAGCATGGTCATTGTTAGCTATCTAAGGGACAAGGTTGTTCTTTATGCCTTCAACCATTAGAGTCATGGCCACCAATTCCAATTCCCTGTATTCCACCTTATCTACATCACTAGAGTCTTTTGTAGGCTTCTTTACTTTTCCCTTCACCACATCTAATACTTTGTTCTTTTCAAGGATGACGTCAATCCTCTTCTTCCAAGATTTGTAGTTTGATGCTCCTTCAAGCTTGTTTTCTCCATTAATTGTGTTAGACATTTTCCTTGAAGATAGTGAAACTTCTTTCCTTAAAGAGCTTCCTCTTATGATCCTTTTATGATTCCTTGATCAATTCCTTAAGACTTCCTTTTCCTTCTTTCTTCACCAAAGCTCTGATACCATGTTAGAAAATCAGAAAGGCAGAAAGGTTTTCTTGTTCTTGATATTTTACTTGTGATGTTCCTTACTTCTTATTAGTTTCTTATTATCTTCTTTCTTCTTAGTTCATCAACCAAATATCGAAGTAATAGCACATAGATCAAGGACACCAGATATAGGCTAGCAGTCAGGGAAAAACCCCACTCTAAGGGAAAACCCAGTCAGTAATTCTTCCTTCAATAGTTTTCCTGAGACTCTAAACCTTGAATCACACTTCCTCCACAGCAAGTCAACCTTCTTCTTGATCCTACTTTCGACCTCGCAGAAGCAGCACTCTGCAACACTTCCTTCGTCCTAGAAACTTTGACCTTGCTTCTGAGACTTCGATCTTGGAGAACAGACTTTGATCTTGCTTTAGGGAGTTCGATTTTGACCCAATACAACTTCTTAAGGCACTAGCATCTATCAAAAACAACTTCGACCTATTCTTCTCTTCGCAGCAGCAACTAGCAGCAGCAAAACAATGAGGGACTCCAATCTTCCAATCCAGGGCACATGAGAGAGAGAGACACACCAAAATTTTGATTTTCCTTCACTCCTTCAACTTGCCCAAACTTGCAATCCTTTTGGCTCCTTCATTGACTTCGCACTTTTTCCTATGCAGCAGTAGATATTGAATTTATGTGTGTGAGAGAGGATGCTCCATATGAATTCAATCTCCTTGTATATATAGGCTTGAGGTGAGCTCGAATTTCTTGAGGTGAGGTTGACTTGATCACTTTAAGGTCAACTTGGTGTGGAGGTTCCATAATTCATTTTTGACTCAATATTAAACCTATTTACATGATTCAAAAAAGAGGAGTCAATTTAAATTTGTAATGACTCTATAAACTCAGAATAAATCCTAGAAGTCCACAATGGGGACTTTGACCTAAAATAATATGACCCAAGCATTAAACCCATACTTTAATAAGTCATTTAATGTAATATCCCGAAGGGAAATAAACAGTAATATAAAGCACACAAACAAGGTACACAGCAACTAGAGATAAACCACAAGACAAAATACACAATATGGACAACGCTGAGCCATTTTATTAATACTGAGAAATAAGAAAAGTACAAAGGTGATCAGAATGATGGCACCTCGACTTGCTCAAGGCAAGTGTATAAATACTCTCAGAACAATGTGTGGAATGGTTGCTCCCTCTATCAACTGCGTAATCTCCAAGCTGCTCGAAAATGTTGTCGTGTTGCTGCAACTGCTGGAATCAAATGAGTCTTTGGGGCTGCTCCCCAACTCGGAAAATGCTGAAACTCTGGGAATGGCCTCCTCTCCCAATACCGAGAAAAGCCCAGAGAGCTTTCCAAGAATGGCTGACCTCGGAAAATACCTCCCTTGAGGCACTATGTTATCCCTCAAGGGGAAATGCTGACTCTGAAGGCAACACTGCAAAATATGGTCTCTCCCTTTGCAAAATGTCTCCAATAGGTAAGGGCTGAGCCCTTCCCTAATCCTCCGGTCTGAATCCACCCAAATAACCTCAATCCGGAACCTCCCCCAACTAGAACTGCGTCCTCCCTCTGCAAGACTGCGCTGTCCCTCCAAGAAATGCTCCTCAACGACTGAAGCTCTGATCTCCCCCTACAAAACGTGGTAGGACTCCTCACCCGAGCAAGCACTCGAAGTCTCCCAGGGCTGAGGTTGGGATCTCCGCACAGAGACACCTGGTGTACTAAACAGTACGTGCAGGCTAGCTAAGCAGCAAGCATGCTCAATGTCTAGAGACAATCTCCAAAATGCATAATCATCAATGAGAGAAATGAGGTAGCCTCCCCTCTATTTATCTTTGGTGAGCCTCCCTCTCTCCTTGGCCCCACCATGCTTACGCTGCCTCTCTTTGGCCCATGTTGCCAACTCATCTGTGCTGGCTGGGCCCACGCTGTCTAAGTGTGTCACCCCCCTTCGTTGTCACTTGGCCCCCTTGGCCCCATCTTGACCACAACGTTATGTCTCCTAGGTGGCTTTAGGGAGTGCGTTTTATCCTAAGTGAGTCACATTCTCCTTTTACCCACTTTATTTATATTTTAACTATATAAAGCAAAATTAATCAAAATTAATATTTCCAATTAGCTATCGCTAATTGGGAATATTACAGTCTCCCCTAGAAAAATGTTGCTTGTCCTCAAGCAACTGTAATGATGGATGTTGTAAGATCTGCTCACTCTCCCAAGTGGCATCCTCATCTGGCAAATTCCTCCACCTCACTAGGAACTCCCGGATTGTCCTGCTCCTCAGTTGTCTCTCCCTGGTGTCAATAATGGCCTCCGACTGTAACACCAAGTGCCCCTCATCATCTGTAGGTGGAAGCTCCTCTGTCACCGTCACCTGTTGTCCCAGTGCCTTCTTCAGGCATGATACATGAAAAATATTATGAATCTTGCTGCCCTGGGGTAGCTCCAACTCATACGCAACCTATCCTACTCTGTGTATCACCCTGTATGGACCGTAGAAGCATGGTTTGAGTTTCTCAATCCCCTTCTGCTTCAGCGTGGACTGTCGGTACGGCTGTAAGCGAAGGTAGACCAAATCCCCTACCTCAAAATGCCTCTCTACCCGACCCTTGTCTGCATACAGCTTCTGCTGGTTCTGTGCTGTAGCCATGTTGTCCTTGACAGCTCGGAGGATGTCCTGACTCTCTTGGATCCAATCCTTGGCTCTAGGAGCCTTGCTGGCACTTTAGTCATTAAAATCAGCCGGTTTGAACCGGTAACCGATCAAATCGGCCGGTCAGATCAGCTTCCGGCCACAACCGCCCTTGCAACCCGGTTTTGAGGGGTGTCTCACCTGAATTGGCCGGTTAACCGGACCTAACCAGCCGGTTAGGTATGGAACCGACTGGTTAATGCATAAACCGGTCGGTTCCGTACCTAACCGGCTGGTTAAGTGTCCCTTCCTTGCGCGGACCCACCGATGGCCAGCAACACAGCCTTAGGGCATATTGCTTAGAATAGACATACTAGGTATAAGGCACAAAGTGATCAAGCTAGAGCTCATTCAAGAGAGAGGCTCAATGATGGTTCAAGGCTTTCAAGAAGCAAAACGCTCTCAAAGAAAATCCCTAGAAGACAAGGCTCAAGACCTAGGGTTTTGAGGTTTTCGATAATAATAGGTATTCTCAAGGTCAACGCCAAAAGGAAAGGATTTGTTATAATGAAAATGAGCTAATCCAAGGTTCATGAAACCCTCAAGTAAGTCCTCAAGTTGAGGGAAAATAAACTTGTAATGTCCCAATCATTTTAATCAGTATCATATTCTGCCCATTTTTTACAAATTTGATAAAAAGGTGGCAAAATGGTAATTCTAGTATGTTATGCTTTTGTAAAAAGGTGGCAATCAGGGCAACTCAATTTAAATTGAAAGGGGACCCACAAAGGAGAATTATAAAATGAGGAGAGGAGTTCATTTTGAAGGATACTCTAATTGATCATTTTTTTATCGCAGCTGAACAAGAGCTCAAGTGAGTTCACCCGAAGGGTTTCAAGGGAAATTCTACACCCAGTTTCGGTAGACACCATTGCTACCCTAGTTGGACCCTTGTAATATCTCGTTTCGGGGATATCTCTAAAACACAACAAACTCCAACCAGAGATGGACTGGGAGGGCATTTACCGGATATTCCGCCTCTGAGAGAGGGCGAGATCTGGAGGCTACCTGGCCCTTTCCAGACTATGTCTAAGAGTGAAAGATAAACACACCAAGTGGTATAGAACTAGAATGCTCAGAAATATAAATAAATAACAGTGCAGCAGACATATAATAACGGAGAAAGAAATTACGACAACTCATCCAGAAAACATAGAGAGGAAATGCTGAGCCATTTTATTAATCTGAGAAATATAATGAAGTACAATAGGTGATCAGAGTGATGGCACCTAATCTTGCTCAAGGCAAGTGACAAAACACTCTCAGAAAATACAGGAAATGGCTGCTCTGCATCCTCGCTGCTTGAAAACTGCTGTGTAGCTGCTACTGCTGGAATGGACTGAAGACTAGGGGCTGATCCCCTTGCCGGAATGAGCTGAAAATCTGCAAACATCCTCTACTCACCAACGTGGACAAAACCAAGAAACCATATCAAAAATGGCCAACCCCCGAAAATCACCAGAAAATGCCTCCTCAGGGAATTACGCTGGCCTCCAAGGCTCTGTGCAGAGGCTAAATGGAAGTAGCTAAAACACCGCCTCAAACACCGCCAGAATCCTCCTGTGGGCAAAGGCTGACCCTCTGCTCAAAATCTCGGTTGAATCTCCTAAAGAAACCCTGATCCGGAGCACCTCCAAAAAGGGACTGCGTCCTCTCTACCAGTGACTGCATAGTCTCTATAAGCTCCAGCTCCGCAACAAACCCAAACAACAAAACTACTCACAAAATACTGAAGAACTAACCTTGCCCGAGTAGGCACTCGAAGTCCCCCGAGGCTAAGGGCGAGATCTCCGACCGGAGACACTCAATGCACTAAACAGTGCTGCAGACAGGCTAAACAGCCAGCGTGCTCAAGAAGACAAACGTCTAGCTCAAAATCATCAACTCCAGAATGAATCAAATGAGGACGCTTCTCCATCTTTTATAACGTTGGTTTCCCTCCAAAACCCCAACGTAGCCTCTCTCTCCTCCACATGCTCATCCTCATCTGCACAGAAGTTTCTAGAGTGTACGTGGGTCCCCTCCTCTACGTGGTGTTTTGCCCCCCTTGGTTCCCCTTAAGTCATAACGTTGTGCTACTAGGTGGATGTTTTATTTCACTTAAGTGAGTTAGACCCTCTCTACTCACTTTTTATTTATTTACAAACTTTAGACGGCAAAACTATACAAAATTGAATATTCCAATTAGCTGTCGCTAATTAGGAATATTACAGTCTCCCCCAACAAAATGTTGCTTGTCCTCAAGCAATTGAAGTGATGGATGCTGCAAAATCTTCTCGCTCTCCCAAGTGGCATCCTCATCCGACAAATTCTTCCATCTCACCAGGAATTCCCAGACCGTCCTGCTCCGTAACTGCCTCTCATTGGAATCAATAATGGCCTCTGGCTGCAACACAAAGTGCCCCTCATCATCTGTAGGTGGTAGCTCCTATATCGCTGTCACCTGCTGCCCCAGTGCCTTCTTCAAGCATGATACATGGAAAATGTTGTGGATCTTGCTGCCTTGGGGCAGCTCCAACTCATACGCAACCTGCCCAATCCTGCGTATCACCCTGTATGGCCCGTAAAAGCGAGGCTTGAGCTTCTCAGCTCCCTTCTGCTTCAGCGATGACTGTCGGTATGGCTGTAACCGTAGGTAGACCATGTCCCCTACCTCAAACTGTCTCTCCACCCGACCTTTGTCGGCATACAGCTTCTGCTAGTTCTGTGCTGTAGCCATATTGTCCTTGAGAGCTCGGAGGATGTCCTGACTCTCTTGGATCCAAATCTTGGCTCTAGGAGCCTTGCTAGCACCGAACATCACATCAGCAAAAGATAAAGGATGGTACCCATACAAAGCATAAAATGGTGACATACCAATAGACATGTGATGTGTCGTGTTGTAGCAGTACTCCCCCAAATGCAACCATCTCAACCATGCTCGCTGCTGCCCACTGACATAGTTACGCAAGTAGCCCTCCAGCCACTTGTTAACTATTTCCATCTGTCCATCCGTCTGTGGGTGGAAACTGGTACTCGGTGTCAACTCCGTCCCCACTAGTCGGAAAAGCTCCTGCCAAAATCCGCCCATGAAACGGTTGTCCTTGTCACTAATGATGGTCTTAGGAAGACCATGCAGCCTGAAAACCTCTCTGAAGAACAGCTCGGCCACCTGTG
This sequence comes from Pinus albicaulis, assembly GCA_034641835.2. Taxonomy (NCBI): domain Eukaryota; kingdom Viridiplantae; phylum Streptophyta; class Pinopsida; order Pinales; family Pinaceae; genus Pinus; species Pinus albicaulis. Next base: position 16,129 of record JAXQQM020089414.1, read on the forward strand.
CTACTGTGTAATGCGCGGATATGGCGAAAAAGTGCGCATACTTTGTCAGTAGATCAACAACGACAAAGATACAATCCTTGCCCTGCACCATGGGCAACCCTGTGATGAAATCCATCGATATGCTCTCCCATTTCCCTTCCGGAATGGGAAGAAGCTGCAACAATCCGGCGGGATGGCTCATCTCCCCCTTATTCCTTTGACAAACATTGCACTCCCTGATGTGCTGGAGTTCGTCCTCCTTGAGGCCCTTCCATGAGAACCTCTCTCTAATGGCCCTGTACGTTTTGGTAAACCCCTAATGGCCTGCCAATGGAGAATCATGTGATGCGTGGAGTATCTTCTTCTTAAGATGAGATCCCTCAGTCAAGAAGATCCTGTCCCTGTAATAGATGATCTCATCAACCACCCTGTACCTGTCATCCGCCACCTGTCCATCTAGCACCTCACATGCAAATCTGTCCTTGGAGTACTCCACTAAAAGTCGAGCCCTCCAATCTGTATCCAAGCTCATAAGAGATAACGTGGCTGGTCTACGTGAAAGGGCATCTGCTACCACGTTATTCTTACCCTTGACATACTCAATGTCAAAGTCATAAGCTTGGATCTTACTGATCCACTTCTGCTGCCTCTCCTGTAGCTGCTTCTGCTCCAAAAAGAACTTGAGGCTGTTGTGATCAGTCTTCACCCTGAACCTGTTCCCTACCAAATACTGTCGGAATTTGGCCAAGGCATGCATGATGGCCAACATCTCCTTGTCGTATATAGAATACAACCTCTCATGCGGAAGGAGCTTCCGGCTCTCAAAAGCTATAGGGTGTCCCCCCTGCATCAATACTGCGTCGATCCCCTCTCCCGATGCATCACACTCCAAGACAAATGGCTGCATAAAATCCGGCAATGCAAGCACGGGGCAGCTACTCATCACCTCCTTGAGCCTATCAAAGGCTCGTTGCGCTGTATCTGACCAACTAAATGCCCCCTTCTTCGTCAAATCTGTAAGGGGTGCAACAAGCTATGAGAATCCTCTGACGAACTTCCTGTAATAGGTACATATCCCAATGAACCCTCAAAGTTCTGTCACGTTCTTCGGCTCCGGCCAATCTCTGATGGTTCTAATCTTCTCCTCGTGGACCCTCACTCCGTCCACTCCAATAATGTGACCCAAATATAACATCTCCGTCATCCCAAACTCACACTTGGAGAGCTTAGCATAGAACTGTTTCTCTTCCAAGATGCATAGTACTGCCTTTATATGCTGGAGATACTCCTCCCAAGTCCTGCTATATATGAGTATGTCATCGAAGAAAACCAATACAAACTTCCTTAGATGACTGCGGAAGATATGGTTCATGCAAGACTGAAAGGTCGCTGGTGCATTAGTCAGCCCAAAAGGCATAACCAAAAACTCAAAGTGCCCATAATGACACCTAAAAGCGGTCTTGGGAATGTCCTGTTCCCTCACGTGAATCTGGTGGTACCCTGATCTCAAATCAATCTTCGAGAAGAACTTAGCTCCTCTCAGCTCATCCATCAACTCATCGATCCTGGGTATAGGGTACCTGTTCTTCAGAGTCTTCTTGTTCAGGGCCCTGTAGTCAATGCACATCCTCAGGGTGTCGTCCTTCTTCTTCACCAACACTACAGAAGAAGCAAACGGACTCGTGCTCAGTCTGATGTGTCCAAGCGCCAACAACTCCTAGATGGCCCACTCAATCTCATCCTTATAGGCTTTGGGATGCCTATTGGGGGTAGTGATCACTGCCTGAATACCCTGCTCAAACTCAATGGTATGCTCAAACCCTCGACCTGGTGGCCGACCTGGTGGTATATCCCCAAACACTACCTCATGCCTGTTAAGAATGGCCTGTATATCTGGATGAACTGCCCGACTGGTGGTCTTTGCCTCTGATGCTCGCAGCTCAACTGCCCACTCTATGTCTCCCTTCCGGAAGTCTGCCTCCATCTGGTGTGCCGAAACTGTCTGAGGTGGGTAAGTATGCATCCTGCGGATCTTCTCATGCTTCCCGGTCTTCTTGTCATCCCACTCCATCTCTAAGGCCTCCCAATCCGTGGTGACCTTCCCCAGAGTAATCAACCACTGAACACCCAGCACCACATTGGTATCTGGTATGTTGACCACGAAAAAGTGATCGTTCACGGTGTAGGTACCCATCGTCACTGCCAACTCTGGAACATACCGGGCACACTGCATCGTCTGGGCTCCTGGGACCAAGACTGAAAACCCGTCAAAGCTCTCGGTCAGTATACCCCTCCGCTCGACCATCGGACCATCTGTGCATCAATGAAGTTGTGGGTCGCCCCACTGTCAACCAAGACTGACACTCGCTGGCCACGTAATGTCCCTCGTACGCGCAGCGTCAAATACTTATGAACTCCTCGCAAAGTTGCAAGGGCCCCTCCTGTGGGTGCAAAAGCTGCACCTCCTGTCCCTGGAGGTGGAGGCGGCAACTGATCCTGGGCCGTCTGACTATCTCTTGCCTCCTCATCATCCTCCTTATCCTCTTCCCCGCTATCATCAGAGAAGACCTCAATGAACTGTGCTTTGCCAGCAGCACACCTATGCCCTGGTGCCCACAGCCCCTGACAAGTGAAGCACAGCTGCTTCTTCCTCAACTCCCTCTTAGCATCATCATCTATCTGTGCCTGTCCTGGATTCCCCTTTGGAGGAGGAACCCTCACATCCTTTCCCTTAGGCTGGAAACCCTGTCTCTGAGGGTAAGGTGTCCGCGTCCTGGGCAACGCATCCTGTAAGTCCTTGGTCCTGCTAATGGCATCCTGGAGTGTAGCTGGTCTAGTAGATCTGACTAGACCACGAAGTGGCTCTGCCAATCCCTCCACAAACATATAGATCATCCATGTCGCGGATAGATCTGGCACCATCACCGAAACCCTCAAGAAATCTGCGATGTATGTCTCTGGGCTCCCTGTCTGCTTGAGCTTCGTTAGCTCAACAAAATGCTGTTCCGGATCCCTACGGTCAAAACGCTCCATCAACCTCCTAGTAAACTCGGCATATGTCGTCATTGTCGAGTGTCCGAGTGTAACCATCCCATGGAACCACCAGTCCTGGGCCTCACCATCCAAATGTAATGTTGCCACCTTGATGGCCTCCGTCTCCGACATCTGGTTAAGTTGGAAATAGATATCCAGCTTCTCCACCCAAGACTTTGCCAAACTGTTCGATGATCCATCAAACGTAAGCAAATGGTATTTGCTAGAGGCACGGTGGGAATCTCCATCATGATAATGTTGGTGCCCTCTATGATGGTCACGAGGTCTACTATCCCGCTGGAGCTGAACAAAATCTCTGAATGTGAGAGCATCCCTGAACTCCTGCCCGTAGGCCTGATACTCTGCAAAATACTCGTCTAAGTGTCCAGGCTCTGCCTCTTGCTGGGCTCCTGCCCCTGTGTCTGATCCCAAGAAAGTGGGCATGGTAGAGCGGGTAGGTGCACGGGAAGCCATCGGCTGGGGAGTATCACGTTAAGCAGCACCCTGCTCCGGCAAATGGTTGGATGTACCTGATCCCTTTCCGACCTGGTAAACCCGCGGGGCCTCACGCTGTCTAGCCTCTACAACAGTAAACCTCTGTCCCATCACCTCAACCTGTCTAGCTAACTCCTGCATTGATTTGAGGAGCTGGTCCGCAAATCTCTTTCCGTCCTCGTCTGCCATCTGAATCCCCAACTCTGAACCTAACATAGGCTTCCCCTGTTTTGCGTCTGTCACAGGCTCCTCCTGTTCTGTGTTCACCACTCGAACACAGTCTCCCTCTCCGTAGGTGTTTTCCAACCTACGCTCATGGTCTCTGTACTTCTTGCCTTTGTAACAAATATATGGTCTTTTCCCCGGTCTCATAGACCACTAGCTCCACAGGCTGAGCCAAAACTATGCTCTGATACCACTGTAATATCCCGTTTCGAGGATATCTCTAAAACACAGAAAACTCCAACTAGAGATGGACTGGGAGGGCATTTACCGGATATTCCACCTCTGAGAGAGGGCAAGATCCGGAGGCTACCTGGCCCTTTCCAGACTCTATCTAAGAGTGAAAGATTAACACACCAAGTGGTATAGAACTAGAATTCTCAGAAATATAAATAAATAACAGTGCAGTAGACATATAATAACAGAGAAAGAAATTACGGCAACTCATCCAGAAAACATAGAGAAGAAATGCTGAGCCATTTTATTAATTTGAGAAATATAATGAAGTACAATAGGTGATCAGAGTGATGACACCTAATCTTGCTCAAGGCAAGTGACAAAACACTCTCAAAAAATACAGGAAATCGCTGCTCTACGTCCCAGCTGCTGGAAAACTGCCATGTAGCTGCTACTACTGGAATGGACTGAAGACTAGGGGTTGATCCCCTTGCCGGAATGAGCTGGAAATCTGCAAACCTCCTCTACTCACCAACCCAGACAAAACCCAGAAACCATATCAAAAATGGCCAACCCCCGAAAATCACCAGAAAATGCCTCCTCAGGGAATTACGCTGGCCTCCAAGGCTCTGCGCAGAGGCTAAATGGAAATAGCTGAAACATCGCCTCAAACTCCACCAGAATCCTCCTGTGGGCAAAGGCTGACCCTCTGCTCAAAATCTCGGCTGAATCTCCTGCAGAAACCCCGATCCGGAGCACCTCCAAAAAGGGATTGTGTCCTCTCTCCCAGTGACTGCGCAGTCTCTATAAGCTCCAACTCCGCAACAAACCCAAACAACAAAACTACTCACAAAATACTGAAGAACTAACCTTGCCCGAGCAGGCACTTGAAGTCCCCCGGGGCTAAGGGCGAGATCTCCGACCAGAGACACTCAATGCACTAAACAGTGCTGCAGACAGGCTAAACAGCCAGCGTGCTCAAGAAGACAAACGTATAGCTCAAAATCATCAACTCCAGAATGAATCAAATGAGGAGGCTTATCCATCTTTTATAACGTTGGTTTCCCTCCAAAACCCCAATGTAGCCTCTCTCTCCTCCACGTGCTCATCCTCATCTACGCAGAAGCTTCTAGAGTGTACGTGGGTCCCCTCCTCTACGTGGTGTTTGGCCCCCCTTGGCTACCCTTAAGTCATAACGTTGTGCTACTAGGAGGATGTTTTATTTCACTTAAGTGAGTTAGACCCTCTCTACTCACTTTTTATTTATTTACAAACTTTAGATGGCAAAACTATACAAAATTGAATATTCCAATTAACTGTCGCTAATTAGGAATATTACAACCCCCCAATTTTAGTGGAAGAATTTGCTACTCTAGTTGGGTTTACGTGCCATATTAGAGTTGAACATTTTGCAGAGGTTTGGGAGCCCAAATTAATTGCAGGAAGGACACATTGCAAAGGTAAACTTTCTTGCTTGGGGCCATGTTAATTTCTGAGTGGGCCGAGTTCCGTGGACAAGCCGAATTCACTACAATGAGGGTCGAATTGTTGTGAAGGCAAGGGGGCTAAATTGTTTCCAGATTTTGAATGTTAAGTCACTCTTCTCCAGCTGAGCGAATTGACAAGTAACCATGACTGGAATTGTTGCTAGACCAGGGTTGAATTGCTCAATGCATGAGAAGGTTTAATTCTAGAGTGGGACAACCTTCTTCTCAATTTTTGGGCCAAAAATTGACGTGAATTTCTATGTAAAAGTGGGGGCCAAATTGGCTATTTTCTATGCGCTGTGTGATCGCTTGCCGCCTACACCTACCTACAGTTAGTGGGAAAAGCCTTCAACCCCACAGGTGTGGTTGGTGGCAAGGAACTCAGAGAAGGGGCTGTCACCTATTCCCAACTCTCTCCGTTTAAGCTATCTCCTAGGTTAGCTAAGGGGGGTGGTCCCTAAAGGAAAACTAAGTTAAAGATGTGAGATTTCTAGGAGAATTGATTAAAAGGAATTACTTATCCA